>JAHZMU010001079.1:0-16771 GCA_027743725.1 Rambutsinella grinnellia | reverse complement strand
AGTCAAAGAGCAGCTCAAAAGAAGAACCCGGCTCCTCCCCATTCAACACAGGAATCTACAGAAAGAAGGGCCACCTCAACGAGAGAGCTTTCTCCTATTCTATTCGCCAAGAACACCGCTCAAGATCATACGGCTCCTTAGCCAATCTCCAGTTCGCGAATGAAAACGGTGGTCCCCTTCTAAAGCCTTCGGGCACTCCTCCCCACAATGCCGAGGGAATGAAGAAGGAACGGGAAATAATCCAAATGATTCGAGACCTTGACCTCTCCCAAGATGATATAGAAAGGTCACAGGTGCCGATGGAAATGTACCCTTCGCGGAAAATGAATGGGTATCGCCAGCAGAATGGAATGGGTCATCATGGACCGAGGATTACTCATCGGTAGAATTATCAAATATTTTAGGGTGAGCATAGAATTTTGAAATTTAAATTAATTCGAGTACTGCAGTGACACTGTATGTTTAACTTATTCAATCAGAAGTGATCTTCCCTAGACAAATGGCCAATTTGCTAGTGTCACTCAAGTCAATTGACTTTCTATTTTTTCGTGTCAATTTAATCTGGCGTAACATGTCTTTTGTGTAAAGTTAACAAAAGCATGTGCACCAATTTAATCATCACAATCTCCCGTTTCGTCCCTTTATTCTTATTGTTCATAGGGCCAAGAGTCGAGTCTGAAGATCAAGAGGTTGATTAAAAAACGCTGATACAATTCATTACAGTCCTTGATCCATTTTCTTGCTCAGAAAAGTGAGAGAGCGACAAATGTTTTTGGCTATAAAGTTTTTGGATGATATAATGGACTGATTATTGACTTCATATCTGATACGCACATGTTATTGTGCCAAAGTCAACTGCGTACTTGATGATGACAAAGTTTAGTCTTTGCATGTAAATATAGCCGAGTTGTCCATTTGGAGGAAGAAATGTGATACAATTTTACGCAATTCTTGAGCACAACTTCTCTCTCTAAAAAAAACTTCAGCCTCTACTGATTAATCTCCTCGTTCGAAGGTCAACTGTGAGTGATGTGATTTGCTATTTTATGCTCATCTAATAGACACTGTGATAATTTGTTGAGTAAGTTGACAATGAGAGCACACGTTTCACTTCCTTCTATATATTTTTGTTCCTCTCTTGAAATTTATGAGTGTCACGAGTTAAGGAAAAGTAGTTAGTAAATTTTTAAAGAAAAGTTTGATGAGTTGCATTTGCATACGTCAATAGGACATAGCAGGAGAGTGACGTAAAGTGTCTCGACTTTACTATGACCATTTACCATTTTATAAATAAAAAAAGAGTTTATCAAGCGTGAAATTTCTCTGGTGTTTACGATCCCTAGTTAAAAATGTCTCGTTTTCCTTCCTGTCGTGCCATTTTTTATTAGTCTGAAATGGCCAAATAAAATAGGCTTATAGCTCACGCTTAAAGTTTAGCTTCGAATACGTGCCATTTTATTTGTATAATAATTAATGTGTAAAATTTCGCTTAAATTCTTGAATGATTTATAAATAATTTACAACAAGGCAATAGCTATTGATATAGATTTTGCAGTTAACTGAAGGTTCGCAATGCGTGAGAGATTTCTATCGCCATCTCCACATACACCATGCATATTATATAAAAATCAGGACAGAAAAAATCACAGACTAATATTTTGGTACGGTGGTGGTTCCAAGGTATAAAAAAAACAATTCCGCTAACAATATCTGTTGGTTCTCCACTTGTTACAGTTGTAACGATTGAGTAGGTTTTCTTCTAAAAAAAATGTGAATTGATATGGTTAAATTAACCGTTGTGTGAGAGGATAGAAAAAATTGGCGTTTTGCGTTCCCTCGTGAAAGATTTGCACGGTCAAGGATTAGAGCGTTGAAAGGGAAGTGAAAAATGCTTCATCTCTTTTGTCTTTGTTAAATGATTGTTATGACATAGACAAGTTAAAAAGTATTCATTGTTCCTTTTGACACTGAACCATTCATTGTGTGTGGAATATGGAGGGAGATAATTGCGTGGTTTGTTTTACACGCTTTTAATTAGCTAAAGGATAATGTGAGAGATTCCATGTGTTATGTTGATTGTTTTGGGCTTAGAATAGTTTCCCATTTTCCACATTGACGCTCCACAGGCATACCTATTCATAGCAACCTTCAAATCAGCTTTGTCGAAGGTTACTTTTCATTTTATCCTATTTCAAGCCATTTTAAGCCAAATCAAAAGAATTGCTTTGAAAATTTAGAGAAAAAACACTTTACAATGTTTAGTCATGGTAAATTCAAATCAGCTAATATTAGATGTGGTTTGGTATTTCTTTTTAAGGATTTTGGTGTAGAATAAAGTATTAATGATTAGGTCTTTGGTAGATAAGTAGAAGCAAAGGCTTTGCAGCAAAACCTTATCAGATTAGTCAAGTTGAGGTAATTAAACCACGCGAAATTTGCATTAGCAGGTGTTCGTTCTACACGTGCTTGTAGAGAGGATTAGATTCCATTTTGGTTGGATTAAGATGAGTAATAATTTTGATTAGGAAAGGAAGAGGCGTTGCACGTTTTTCTATTGCACCTGAGCAGTTTCCAATTATTTCAGTTTAGCTCTTGGTTAACCTTTAGAGTAAAGAATGGATTAGTCATTATTTTGGATGATTTTTGGACTCAATTCTTTGATAAAATTTTATTGTCATTGATTTAGACTTTATTTAATTGTGACAGAGTGTGAGGAATAATACGTTTGGGAGAATTAGAAAGGAAATTATGCATTATTATCCTTGAGATAGGAATTATGTCTTATTAAATAATGAATTGGACTAAGTCTCCAATCGAAACTTAGTCTTTGGCTCCTCTCTCTTTTCCCAATTATTTAAAACATGAGATCATTTCTCTCTCGATTTTGTTGTTGAAATGAGTAAAATATTTATCTTCACCCTTCCACCTCCAACGTGTCTCGTGATGCGCGAACGATGTTTATGAAATCATGTCTCTGCTCTGCACCACAAGTCCATTTGGGAGTGAAGACAAGCGATCACGTACGAAACGTTTTTAGTGTAAAACTAGTCAGGGGACATCATGGAGTGACAGGCACTAAATATATACTAATGCCAAGTGATTTGCTAACTTGTAGAAAAAGTCGACTACAATCACAAAGGTTGGGAAGAAAGAGCCCATTTCTGTTCTCTTTTTTGAAGACTAGTAATTATTATAAAAATAGAGTTGACTAAGCTTTGAATTGGAATGGATTTAAGCAAAGTAAAAAAAACTGCAATTGATATTTGAGGAACACCCCATTTATGTTTTGCATAATGCTCGTCTTACGCGATTATTCAAGCGTGAAGGATTTAAGCTACTTTGGATTAAGAAGGAGGTAATATTATTGCAATAAATTATGGATATTTAAGAGCTGAACATTTTACGCTGAACGTGTACATGCGCCAATTATGTAGTTGGGAGTATGATCTAGAGATTAATCCGGGTTTGCGACATCACAACTAACGTTGTTGGCACATCCGTGTTTAAAAAATAATACTTCTGCTATTATATAATTGAACTAGGCATAGTCTTAAATATCTCGCTCTCCAATCATAAATTAAGTGAGTGGATGCAAGAGTATGTAATTAGTTGTTTAAAATAGACTTTGCCGATTGAAATTTTATGGCTTTGCTCATTTATAATCTTGACAGGCGGTGTCCACTCTGCCCATTCTGATGCAATCTTTTTTAATTTCAACTATCTAGATTCGGTTGTTTGGCTTTGGTAGAATCTCAAATGTCTGAAGCTTTACCACCTTTTCTTAAAGCGTAGATAAAATCATTGGTTTTAATTAACCGCAATAAGTTGTGGCAAACTTTCCCTTTGACAGTGACACGTTTGCATTCATCTCGAGTCACTTCCTTAGTCTCCTGCCGTTTCAATTTCCATGTTCCATTTTATATCCTTTTACCGATTCGAAATCGAGTGCCGACTAGTCCATCAATATTGGGTAAAAAGTGTGTCAGTGTGCCTAGGAATTTTTTTTCAGCCGCTACTACTGTGATTAAGTAACTATTGTTCATATGAAGCCGTCCGACCTGCCTGACGTGCTTTGAAAAAAAAAGTTTTATTCATACTTACGTGTAAAAAAATTATGCTCGCTTTTTGCCGTTATAACCAAACAGCCCCAGTCCACTTTACACTCTTGAGGATGAAAACAATGTAGTATTTTATAGAAAGAAAAGGGTAGGGTATGCCAAAGGCTGATATTTCCTTATTTTTTCTTTTCTGTCTCTGGGAGACTAAAACCTGAAGAGAATCATCCCATTGATTCCATTTAGCATAGTCATAATTGCAGTTTGGGATTCAGTAGGAAGCAAACAACCATGACTTGATCGTAGAAAAGAGCAGAGAGCAAGTGAGAGAGAGTCACATCTATGCATAAATTGTTTTGGGGTGATCATACACCTGCCTCATCTCCCATTACCATTACACCTTTCAGAGTTGGCTAATAACCATCACATTTAAATCAAAATGCAACGAGGAAAAGTTGTATTGGCTCGTCGTATGAGGAATGTGGGCATCTTTCTTCACGTCTCGAGAATTCCTTTCGAGGAGTTCACCTCTCGTGAAATGGCAATAGGCTTGGGGACCTACACAGGCTCATAAAATATGAAGACTGTTATGACCTCGTTTCCTTCTCTCTCTCTCTACTTATGTTGACGTAGAAAAGTCCTCTCTCAAGTGGACCACGAAAGTGGAAGAGGGGAAAATCCTGATTTAAAATGTAGAAATGATAAAGTCATATATTTCGAGGATGAACCTTTTATACATCCCTTGAATAAAAGAAGGAAAAAATATTTCTTTCGAGATGATCACCATCACCACTTCATATTGTTAGAGTTGTTGGTCCACCTTGTAGTTGCACAAGTACCTATTATTTCTCTAAAAGAGCTTTGAGCCGCTAGTATAAGCTCGGGTTTTCAGCTTTTGCTTAAGGAGAGAAAAAAAACGTAATATTCATATCCTTTAAAGTGGGCATATCTTTTAGGCATTTTTTTGGCTGATATAGAGATGATCATGAAACCGACAATGAAGGGCAATGAGTGATTGTGACGAGAATATTTTGAACATCTCTTGCAAGATACTCTGATGCATTCTTGCAGTTTATAAGATGGTTTACAAAGTAACTTTTTTATCAACGTGATTCAATGCATTCTCTCGAATTTTTAATAAAAGGCT
Source organism: Rambutsinella grinnellia (assembly GCA_027743725.1). Lineage (NCBI taxonomy): Eukaryota > Metazoa > Arthropoda > Collembola > Entomobryomorpha > Entomobryidae > Rambutsinella > Rambutsinella grinnellia. The sequence continues at coordinate 11,569 of JAHZMU010001079.1, read as the reverse complement.
ATCCTAATTTTAAGGACGTAAATGGTGTTTTGTGTTCACTCTGTGAAAGGGACATTAAAGATGGGATATGTTGGGAAAAAATTTAAAGCTATTTTGTAATTTGTTTTGAATAGTGTAAAATATGAGGTGGGGGTTGAGGTGTCCACTTTTTGGAAATAAATTTCTACATTTTTGTTGCATAAGGAGGGTCTTGTCTAGAAAAGACTTTTGTCTTCTTTTACCTTTGATATGATCCATTCACAGTGTTCATTTTAGAGAAAAAATACGAGTTGTTATAAGAAGGAGGGGAAATGTGCTATTTTTATCACTCTCTTGTTACCAAATGTGTTGGAGAAGAGTGGAAGAATAAAAAGGTTTAAATCATTAAGAAGATGTTTAAAAATTAAGAGAAATATTAAAATATTAAATATAATACGGGTTAATGATAACTTGCCGGACAGGATGCGCTACATATATTTTTGCAAGAATGCTCATTAATGATTCGAGCTTAGATTGAAATTGATTTAAAAGAAAAATGGAGGAACGTCTCTACACAAGGGAACAAGTCGATCTGGTTAGTTGTGCCAAAGTTAGTGCATAGATTAATGAGCTTCATGGATAGGATCCATTGCATGACTCGAAAGTATGCGGACTGGTTTAATGCAAAATTGAATAACGTGAGTTGCCCTCTCTAACTTCTTCCTAACCCTTTTTACAGTTTTCAAAGAATTTTTTATGTCGACTTGGAATTTCGAGTTTTACACTATATCTCTACTCGTCAGGCGTGTTTTTTTTCCTAGAGTAAAAGGATCCCTTTTATAATTTTATGGGGAAAAAGTTGGCAAAAAACGAATCTCTCTCGGAGAGAATGTATAACCATTCAAAACAATTGAAATGTAAATAATGGCAGTGGGACAAGGAAGATTATTAAACTGATTAGGAGTTTGTATAGGTTGAGTGTATTTTTAATGAAAAATCAGTTTAATCTGCTGCAGGGTCCGTTACGTAAGAGAATTAGACAAATTATTTTAGACGAGACTGAAGAGTTTTTAAAAAGAGTTGTCTCATTACAGATTTGAAGAATGCGCTCAGTCTACTTAACTGCTTAGTTCTAAAACTGTCTCAGATAACATTGAGATTAATAAGTGATGTCAACAAAACGTTAAGAGAGAAGATAATCAAGAGTGAACTATCACAACTCAACCAGCAGCCATCAATTAATTCTGCAATAAAAGAAATTGTAAAAGTTTGTCTCCTTTCTTAAGTCTCTGATCACAAACGTCTTTTATATCATCATGTCTAACTCGTTATCATTAACTCAAGCTCATTTCCTCGATTGTGATTAGTTTTAGCAATAAGAAGAGACGATGTGTTCGCTTTATGGATTGAATTTCACACAAAGATAATGGTTTGTTAATGGGAGTTGTGCTTGCGATATTGTAAACGACGTGATAATTTTTTTTTCGCAAAGTTGGCAAAAGTTTTAAAAAGAGATTTTGCTTTTTATAAAGTCATCACAGTCAGCAAGAGAGTTGTGGTGAGAGGTGAAGCATGAAACCCAGAAATGTCCTTTTGCCGGGTGAAAGAAAAATTAATAAAGACGTACAATAGCCATCATTACAAAGCATAAATTGTTAAAGAGGTTAAGTTTGTTTAACGATTTAATCAAACAATATCCGCTTGGAATGCTGGGAAGGTGACAGCTCTACGAGAGTAATTCACAAGTTGTGTGAATGAGCCGTAAACAATTTTTTATTGAGTAAATGCGTTTCTGATTAGGGGTTCTGAATATTCACTATAATTGCGAGAGAGAGAGAGAGAGGCGAGCCTCCAATAAAAGAATTTTTTAAGAAAAAAATATAAGCTGCGGTCCTTTTTGAAAAGATGTCTTCCAACTTCTCACAGGAGCGTAAAGATATTATCATTATTTTTTGAAAAGGAGAGAAGAAAGAATTTTAATTTAAGGGACTTGTCCTACACAGCCTGATTTACTTGAATGAATTGATTAGTTTTTTTAAGCGGAGGAATGAATGAGGACAAGTAAAGGAGAGGGGAGTTTGGGGATAAAAAATTAAAGAGATTTCCCTTTTGTTATTCGAAAAAAAGTGCAAATTATATGCATTTATATTTCCTTACATGATCCATCATTACTCATCATCACACGCAAACAAACAAACACACTTTGAGAGCTCTTCTCTCTTCTTCTTTAAAGCGATGTGCCGATTGGGATGTGAAAATGGAATGTGAATTGCGATATATATAAAAAATGTTTACAATTATTATAATCAAAAGTATTGGGGAAAGGGATATAGGAAAATGGGCAACTCAAACAACCGCTATCTTACTACAACTTCCTCGTTTCCTACATATAAAAAAATGTTTACAATTATTATAATCAAAAGTATTGGGGAAAGGGATATAGGAAAATGGGCAACTCAAACAACCGCTATCTTACTACAACTTCCTCGTTTCCTACAAAAGAAGACGAGTTGTACGCGTCTCTGAAAACAATTTCTTATAAAAAATGCATCCACTTGATTGACCCAACTTGGTTGCTTATCCATGCCCATATTTTTTTCTGCATTTCTTCCTTATGAATGGGGAGCGTGTAATTGGGGCGAGAGAAGCTCTGTCTCTGGGAAATGTTTTGACAAATTAAGTAATATGGGAAATAATGCGAGTTATGATTTTATACGCGTGCAACCATCAGATGGCCAATTACTTTTACGAGTGTCATCACTTTTTATAATATAATTTAGTAGCAAAGGTTTGCCTTAGGAACTGCGTCAATTTGTCAGACTTGTAACAAGTCAAAGAAGGGATTGCGTGATACTACCAATTTACTTGGAGTCGTGGTTTTGGTGAATCTACTAGTATTGAGTAATTGCTATTCAAATGCTTAATTTTAAATTCAAACTGGAGGTTCCTCTCAACTTTCCTTTACTATTTTTAACGGTGAGTGATAGCCCCAACTATTTTTGAAACTTGGGTCAATCTTCTCTCTTCCCAATCAATCTTTCCTCATTCCGAATTCTGCTCATTGTTTAATGAAACGTCATACTCATCATTCCCTTCGATAAAAATCAATCATTCGAGTCTNCTGGAGGTTCCTCTCAACTTTCCTTTACTATTTTTAACGGTGAGTGATAGCCCCAACTATTTTTGAAACTTGGGTCAATCTTCTCTCTTCCCAATCAATCTTTCCTCATTCCGAATTCTGCTCATTGTTTAATGAAACGTCATACTCATCATTCCCTTCGATAAAAATCAATCATTCGAGTCTCTCGCTGTCAAAAGTATTATCATCACACACCCGGAAACAAAAGTCGGATGGTAATCTGTGCACACCCAATCTCTCGGAGATGGAGGGAGATGAGCTCATAAATTTTTTCTACATTTTCCTCACCGACCCCCTCTTCATATATGACAGAGCTGTATGCAAATTTTGCTTCAATTCACAACCGTATAAGTAATCACCTTTTTTTTACCGCAACCGTATAATGACGACAGCAATTCTAATATGAATTGGCTAAGAAATATTAGCACTTGTTCCACTTCATCTTCATCACTTGGTTAACATGTCATAGTGAATATTTTTTTATGATTAAATCAACTACATTTTTATGATGGGTGAATAGGCCTAATAATTATTTTTAGGCCTTCCACACACCTTCACTTTGATGAGGTACAGCCTCAAAAAAATCTTTAATAGACTTTAAATTTAAATATGTTTAGCTTGAGAAAGCGATTCACTCGAATGAGAATTTGACATTTTTAAAATAAAAATCTTTTGCCTATTATTATTGCAATTATTTGAAATTGCTTTTTAAGGAAAATGAATAATATTATAGTAGAGAATATTATGCAAGAAATTTTTTCTTTACGGAAACTATAAACATTATGAATGGCTAATTAGACGTTATGCAACAGTTTAATAAGTGAGCCATAACAAGAGCATAAAAATTATGCAGTTTATTAGCTGTAGAAGAATAATTAGAGATTGAATTATGCATTTTTCAGATTACACGTTTAAAGCACGGAGGAGGAGTTGTAGAAATTTATAAAATTCATAAAATCCCTTATTTTATATCGTCATGCAAATAAATCACTTATTGCTTAGAGAAACCGAGTCTACTTGAAGCTTAACCGTAGCTAAATTAATTAGCTTTTTTTATCCCTAAGCGGTAAACCCAGATATGTGAGGGAGCGTAAAAAATAAGCATTTCTATAATTAAAAATTGGAGAATTTCAAGCGGAAATCAGCAAAGCATTTTAAGCAGCCAAATGAATCACATGAATAATCTGTAAAATAAAAAAGCGTCTGCACTTGTTAAAAATATGGAATTGGATACATAACAATGTACTTAAAACTCCCTTTCGGGAGCAGTGAATTGTGTAATAAAAGTTGCTATAAAGCCAATTCTCTAAATGCGTTTTGGTAATTGAAGTGTTTACTAAAATAAAAGTGTGAGATTGGCGATTTTATGATTTGAGAGAGTTGGTGTTGAGGAGCGGTTAAATGGCTTATGTAAAAATGCTCACCAACTGTAACGGCTGAGTGTTTCCACTCAATGAGTTGATATTAATTTTATAATCTTAATGTGGCTGTGCATGACACTGTTTACGATTTGTTTGGATAAGGTTATATTTGCACAAGCAACGCAAGCTATTTGATCTTTGATATGGTGTATCTTTGAAATCTCATGGGAGATGTAGGATTGGCAAATCTACTCCGGTCCCGTTACAATGATGCGGTAGACTTCGGGGAAAGAAAAGCTGCTATACAACCGACATTCAATGTCAACACATCTCAAAGAAGATTAGCAAGTAGTGAATTTTCTCCTTTACAAACAAAATCATAAAGATAAAGGTGGCTTTATACCCGCTCCATTTCAGAAAAGGGTGAAAAAGTATCGGATTTTTTTTGCTCCGAAAGAATTACCCCTATTAGCGTGGTTGACAAGGCGTATCTTTGCTTCAAAAATGTCACTTGTTACTTGCAAACATGTCAAAAAGGGGAATTATGCTTTTTATAATAGCTTACCCCGAAAACGCTTCAAAACACAGGTGTTCACTTCTCGCAACATGTGCACATATTTTTCATCACATTATCAACTCAAGTCCAATCATATTAGTAATTTCATCTTCTCACCTTCATCAATAAAAGATCGGAAGAGGAAATATATAAAAGCATACATCAGAAATAACTCTTAGAAGAAAAAAATACACAACTCCCCATAACAGAACTTTGATTTTCATCCATTATAAAATATTATATCGGTTTTCCTCTTTATCGTTTAGAAAAAGCTAGTACAGTTGAAACGTTCAAGACGTGTCTAAACATTTTTTCCTAATGTGCTTCTATAACATTCATTGTTCTCTGAAGAATATTGTAGAGCCCCTGTAGACGGGTACCTGCCACACTTGATTAAAAATCTTCAAGACACTCCAACACACATTCTATAATTCAATTCATTATAAAACTTTTCGAATACATTCTCCTGTTCATGTCATGCAAAAGCTAGTCGAAGTATTTCGAAGATGAGGGAATAGTGTTTCGAATACGTAATAGTAATTCGCCAGTGATGGTGCTACCGCTTCATGCTTTTTTCTTAACCATTACTTGTTGCAAAATGTGTGTACGCAGTACTTTCTCATTTTTTTCTACCCTGCTGCCATCCCACTTTATTACTGCTAGTTCGCTTCCTCACTTGAGTTTAGATGTGTGTTTAGGTCCTCGAGCGTGTTATTGACCTTTGTTTGGTAGGAAAATATATTTCCCATCACATACAAGCTCTATACGGCTTACCCACTTTTACAAATCACAACCAATACTTTTCTCTCCCGTTTGTCAAACCCAGTCAATAATAGTAAGAAATGAATTTTTTATCAGCAATATTTTTTTCTGCGATATGATTCGGATTGGGAGGTGTGATGAAGAAGCCATGTTTTTTTTAATGTTCGTTGATAACAGAGACGGTTCTTGTATCATTAGAATCTATTATGGGAGCTGATAATGGTGATTATTTTATCAGATTATTTGAGTCGAAGAAAATCATGCAGACATTCATCTCACTACACATCTTTTTTACATTAGATAAGACAAAATTACTAAATAGCAGGTGTGAAATTTGTTGATAAATTTACAAGTGAGGAATTGATAGAATTTTAATCGGTAGATTTCGATACAATTTGATATCAAAGTTATCAAGCTATAAGTTAATCAAAACAAGTTGGGTAATCGGTTTTGATTTGTAATATTAATTTTTTTTGCTTAAAAGCTCCTTGTAAGATAAATAGTTTATGGCGTTGGCAAACTTTGTGAGCATTTCAGAACCGAAGGGCTTGAGACAGTTTATGTCTTGTACGTTTAGATTTTTTGATCTGCCCCAAGTGATATGAAAATTAGGATAATTATCAGAGGATTACTTGTATTAAAATGGATAAGTTTTGCACTCCTTTTTTCTCTCTACTAAATGGAGCGCATGTACAGAGAAGTTCTTTAATTTTTGTTTTGGGGACGACGTGCGACAACGTTTTGCAAAATCGTCGTACACTCGTGTAGAAAGGAGAGCTTCTTTAAATCATTCAATTTTAAGGTAGTCTACACCTTTTACTACAGATTCTGTTATAGATTCGTATACGAAGTTGGGTTTACGTTTAGTTCAATCAATTTCGAAGATGAAGAGGCTGTGTGTGTGGCATGAAAAAACCAGATTCAAAGCGCCTATTGTTCTTCTCTACCCTTTCTAAAGATCCCCAACAGACTTCTAGTCATTATCGTCCTTTCCAAAACTACTTTTTTTGTACAGTTATTCGGCAACAAGTTGACTGGTTCTTTTTGTGTTACATTCGAGATGTGAAAGAGCTGGTTTCTTTCTAATCCTACTGGTGAATAGATTTTTTTCGTCGAGAAGAAAAGGAACGATAAGGAGTAGAGTGAATGAAGGACTATGAAACAGTAAAAGGGTGAAAAAGAAGGGCAGCGAAAAGGATATCATGGGGATATGATGGTGGTGGGAGAAAAGATGTGAATGAAAATTACAAACAGCTTAAAACCAATCGTCCTAGTAATGCAAATGCGAATTTTATCAATGTACGTGTGTACTAGAAGATAATTGTGCACTTGCGCATCAACTCGGCATATTTTTGTTTTAAAGGACTTGTGTAAACAATTTTTTGAGATTTATCTTTTAAATAATAGCTCTCGGGAGAAACGAATCGCCACAATTTATACGTGATTAATTTTGTCAAATTAGTTTTGAAAGGAAGCTATTGGGCATGATGGAAAGAAAGTTTTGTAAATAACGAATCTCTGAAACCGCAAGGTGATAGGAGTCAATGATGAAAGTGTAGGAAGCGATTGGGTTTCCACTTTAAAAAAATAAACGCACGAGTGCTCACCTCAAACCAAATATTTGATCTTAAATGATTACAAATCGGAGTAGATAAACTAAGACTTGAGGGCGAGTGAAACTATTGCGAAATTATTTGTAATTAAAAAGGAAATGAATGGGTAATGAATAGTAGGGTAGTTGAATGGCAAACTAAATGGCAAATGGCATTCTAAATCATGAAGTGAATTTTTCATTTGAGCTAATTTTTATTTTTTGTCAATTCCAGATAATACATGAAAGATGGACGGAAGAGGACTGCTGAAAAAGTCATTCATTTAATTTATACGATGCTGCTTTAGTAACTTCCCCGAACTAATGTCCTTCTCGAAAAAATGAGTTTTGAAGACCAACACAATCCTTCGAAGGAGCCCTTCGTCGACATCATCTTCAATGGACAACGTTTCGTTTCGCCAATGCAATGGTGTCATTTAAAATATGTTAGAGATAGTTTTTTAGTTGGTATCTTCGAAGGAGCCCTTCGTCGACATCATCTTCAATGGACAACGTTTCGTTTCGCCAATGCAATGGTGTCATTTAAAATATGTTAGAGATAGTTTTTTAGTTGATAATTTTAAAATAATCTTGTTATTTAGTTAGGTCTTATATGACACTGTTAATAGGGAATCCAGTGACGACGCTGAAACAGTAGAATATAGTTTAGGACAAGTTTTTTGTGTACGTGTAAGTCTCTATAAAATAAAAGCTGAGAGAAGTCTCCGTAAATGGATACCAAATCTGTGTGGAAAATAAGACTGCAATTATATGCCAATTTTTATAAATGAGATAATCTTTCTCGAGTTCTTCGGCAAGAAGGACGTTTGAAAATAATATTCGCCAGGAATTTTTTTTTGTAACACAGTTTGGGAATGTTATCGTTTATTTAAGCTTCATCAGCTAATTATAATTTGACGGGGATAGACGACATGAGACTGACCTTGCTGTGGAAAGAGTGGTCGATTCTAATGCTCAGTTCAAGACGTTTGTGACCTCAACCGACATTTTAAAATGTGCAATACCAATTCTCTCCTTTTTAATCCGTGAAATGCTCAATGACGGGAGATTATTCAAGAAAAAATTGTTAATTAGTAGCTTTCTTAGACCACAGCATTCTTTTTTTAAAGGGTTTTGCCCATTTCCAAAACAAAAACTGTTCAGCACACAAAAATGCACGTAATAATTAAGTTTGTCATTATTCCGGACAAAAAGCCAGGTTTTTCACTTTTTAAACTGTCGAAAAAAAAGAATTGCATTTAAAGCTGGAAATATATAAGCGATGTGGCATGTTTTTTATTGTATAAAATAAAGTTAAGAAAAGTGATGATATGGATTTTTTTGCTATTTGTCCCTGGTTATACAACAATTAAGTTAGGTATAGAGTTTGAGAATGTACACAAAAATATAAAATGATGAAATAATGTGCCATTTTTATAATTAAATTCTTTTATAAATAACAAAGTTTTTTTTAGAAGTTTTTTTGTGTTGTGTAAAAAGCGGTAGAGATAAGCTCTAAATGTTTTAGAATTTTAATTTTTTGTACTTTTCCACTTTCTAGCTGTAAATGAGAAGGAAATATTGAGAGGAATCAAAACTGCGGAAAAAAACAAAATATTTTTTAGTGTGTAGAATTTACTAAGTATCTAGAGAGCGTTTTTAACAATCATTTATCTAGAAATATAGTTTTTAAATCTACAAAAAATAATTTATTTAAAGAAATTAATAAATGAACGATGAAGTGAGAAGTAAATGTTAAGGGAAATAGAAAGGAATAGATAATTTCTGTTATGATAGATTATATAATGACTTCTAGAGAAAAAAATCATTCACTATTTTGTGACATCCGTTAACTGAGATTTATTAAATAAATGCTATATAAGAGAAGATGATTGTTGAATTTTTTTAAAGAAAAAGACGATGAATTGGCATAATTTTCACATTAAATAATTTTATTTCTTACTTTCCAGCGTACTTTACGGAAAAGCGTGGCTACAAATTTTAACTACACTTTACTTTTTTAGACGAAGATTACACTTATTTAGTGGTACATATCCATCACAGATTCATTCATGCAAAAATCACACAAACTATTCTATTTTTTGCTATACTTTTATACAACTTTGTTCTCGGAAGATTGTTTTCGTTTTGAACAATTCGGTTTTTCTGAAAAATGGGAAATGAAGAAAGAAATGTTTAAAAAATTAATTACGCTGCCATAAGAGACTTGTGACTAGTGAGATTAACGGCTGACATATACTATTTTGTACAAACAGATTTAAGTAATTATATAATTAACCTAGTGTTACATATTTTTTTATTTACCTTCAATTAAATTATAGATAATACAAAATAATATGGACAAGTACTCATTTGTAAAAAAAAGTTGCCACTTTGTAAAAAGTATTTGAGGAAAGAGGGCCGAGGAGACTAGTCGCTCGAATTTCCACTTTTGGAGGGATTGACAAAGGAGAGACTGTTAGTTATCACTTCAGTTACAGGTTGCTTTTCGAGTTCATTAAAATAATCTGTTCCGAGGTGATCTGGTCGTAGACAGAGTCAGTCTTCACAGTTGTATATAAAAAGGTTGGAAATTTTCTCCCTCTGTGGGGAATCCTTTAAGCTTCGATCAAATTGTTTGAGACGCTTTTCGAGATATTATTAGTATCTGGGTGGTCACCTCCTCCTCCTGCTCCCCTGACTGAAGAGCGTTTGTTGTCGATAACGATCGAGTTGGGAATGTCTGTGTCGAAGCATATCGCAGGTCTCTCCTTGGAACGATTATTGTCAGGACTGGTGCATGTTGAACCCCCAAATTGATTTGAAGAGTTGGACAAAAGTCCTCCGTATGAAATGGAAGTGCCTGCGGGTGGAGTGGAGCAACTAGTGGTCATTCCGAGGTTTACTGTGCCTGATGAGATACCCTCGGTGTTGAGATCTGGGGAGGGTCGTTCTCCAAGTAGCCACCAGGTGACCATGTCTCCTTTACCCTGATTGATTATAATTTTTAAAAATGTGTATTAGATGATAGTTATAATTATTTTGCCATAAACAATTAAACAACCTTTATAGGAATCGGTCCTCGCGACTCCAATATAAATGTTTGGAAGTGGTCCAGAGCCTTCTTTGTTTCTGAACTGACGTGGATTTTTAGGGCTTCTCCATTGCTAAATATAAATCAGATTATAATTATCAAATTGTGAGCCATTTTATCACATTTCATCCCAATATTTTTACCTTTCCATCCTCGACGCTGTATTCACTGTATCCCCAAATAAGCAATAGCGAGGCATCTTTTGCCCCACAACACCAGCCGCGACTAACCCTTCAGTTTATAAACAAAAATTGCAATTTTAAAAGGGAAAATACTTTCCACAAACCATTTTAACATGCATCACTTTCTCCTATATTTTCATTTCAGTAAAACAAAAACGATAGATAAGCGAAAAAGTGTGAATTGTCTGCCGACTCCACCGTTACAAATGAGATTTCATGCGAAAAGAAGAATTTGTATGAAAACCTCCGAAAAAAATCCTCTTTCCACCAAAAAAGTTTTAATAAACTGCTCACCTTGTACACGTCAAAGTTTTCTATTATCGAGTCAAAACAAGTGTAGAGATCATTAAGGAGGGTTACCACCTGAAACGAGATAACCACCCAATTTCCATATGAAAAAGTGACATACGTCATCATAAATTCGGGAAATGTATCTCTATTTTTACCTGCATTGGAGAGCTAGATGCTGAAAGCGATGTGAATCCTACAATATCAGAGAAGTAAATTGTGACGCTATCGTACGTCTCTGCATTCACCGTTTGCCCCGCTATCAAAGTGCTTGCTACGGGCCTACGGGAAAAATAGAATGAGTTGAATCAAAAGAAACACTACTTTCCCCTCATATTTCCTCCCACTCATTCCCCATCTATTTTCTCTTCTCCACGCATTCTTGAGCAGTTATGGTGTGTGCACTTACTTTGGTAATAATTGATAGAGAACTTCTTCACATTTCCTTTTCTCTTCCAAATAGTCGGCGGTCCTCTCTTGGACCAAGGTCTCCAAGTTGTTTGCGTATTGCTCCATTCTCGCCAATAAATTATCTACAAGTGTAGGACCTCGCTCGTTCACCCTGAAATGAAAGATTTATCATTTTTGTTAAACAAATCAACCATCAAAAATTTGGTGGAAATATCCTTCCTCCTCCA
>JAHZMU010001078.1:0-16675 GCA_027743725.1 Rambutsinella grinnellia | reverse complement strand
CTTGATATTTTTTTCTGCATTTTAAAAAGATGATCCTTATTACTGTAATTTGTCAAGATTAAAAATTATTTGCATGAACTTGAAATTAAGATTTGAAGATCATTGTCTCATATATTCCATGTCTTATTTACCCTATAATCTTTTTTGTTATTATTGCAGAGTTGTAGATTTGGATTGTAAAGCATTTTACAAAAAAAAATGCAAATACAATAGCCCATTATAATCATCTGGGATTCATACAATGCTACGATTTGAATGACAAAAAATGCAAAAACTATAAAAAAAATAGAGTAATTGTTCTTTTTGCGACAACAATAAAAATAATAATCGCACGCATAGTCAGTCACTGTACCTTAATATTCTTCCTATATGCATGATTGCAATTCATTCATAAAAAAAATAGTACCGAGAGATTTAAAAGTGTAAAACATTTTCTCTAAACCAAATGATACACATATTATTTAGGCAATTACACTTAAAATCATTTACACTGTGAATGTATGAAACGTGAAAAGTGTGTGGGTGAAAATTACAACCCATTTATGGCATCACTTAAGGGATAATAGTCGGCTTCCCTTCTTCCTCTTTACAATTTTTCTAACATGCCACAAAAGTCATGTTCATCTTTCCGCATGTTTCAAAGAGATATTAAAAAAAACAGTTCCTCCTTGAAAAAAAAAATTCGCTGGTTTAAAAAAAATGGAAATATGAGATTTTATTAATTGGTATGAACGGCAAAATTTTTATTTCCATTGAATTCTCACGAAATTCTAGAAACTCGTGACATTCAAAATGTTTTGCTCAAGATGAGATTACATGAATAATTTTTGCTTGTGATAATGATTTTGTTAGAGTTTTTTCCCGACGCTCAGAGAGTTTGATGAAAGCTATTTGTTTTCAGCCAAGAGGATCTTGTTATTCTAATCCCGTTGGTTGAACCTGAACAATATGGATTTGAAATTGAGTACACAATGCATAGTGTTATGCATAATTATATGAGATGACGTTATTTGAGAAAATGCTTAGGATTCTTTTTTCTCATAAGCTACTGAAGACCTGTCCCCTTGAAGAACTTTATGCTCCACATTACATTTTTTGAACCTTCAGGATTACATTAAGATATTTACGATAGGGCAAATAACTTGTAACAAACCATTTGCAATGGCTTATCCGGCAAAAGAATCTTAAAACCGATGCTACTACTCCTTTCAAACTGTCATTGTCAATTGCAGAAAAAAAGATCAGTGGCATTCGTCTCGACTTTTCTCACTGATGCGTAATCCTATCTAATAAAAGTAATGTGAAGAAATGCATTAACACTAATTTCCCCTGTCTCGGGAAAACTGACAGAAAGAATTTCATAAAAGATAAAAAAGACAATACGTCATTCTGACCAAAAGTTCCGCAGAGCAATTCTATGCTAGATTGATTGTTGCAAGTGACTGTGGTGGCGGCTCCTTTTATTTGCTACCTTCCGCTAATTTAATATTTGCTTTGGTACACAAGTACAAAATTGCAACTATCAAACCATGTAACATCCGGAGAGTGACTTACTTTTTTATGAAAGGATGTTACAGCTCTCTCACTCTTTTTTTATGACGATCTGATTGTACCCGATTTTAATTGGGTGAAATACATAACTTTAATGTAATATTATATTCTTTAAGCTTTCATTATTTAAAATGACAGTGAATGTGTAGAATATTTTCCTTTTGAAATCGAATTCACTCACGTTTCAAGATAATAAACTACTTTTGTCTCCTTCCTTATTGTTATGAGGAACTCATTTAGATCCTCAATCAATAGTGCATTTGGGAGTGAAATGAAAGCAGGCAAACTTCCCCCTTCAAAATTACTCTACTTTTACCTTGCCTTTTACTTTGCCAAGATTTAAAAAGCTATTTTGCATAGAAAATCAATTTATTTCTCGCTAATGATATGGAACATGATTGATTTGCATAAAATTAATATTGCTCATAAAGGGTTTGATCTAGGTGAGTAGATAATTCAAGCGAGAGATAAACAACGTGATTAAATTCGGCAGAGTTAAATATCACACTTTTATCAACACCGGCAGGATCTAGGAGCACACTTTTTTTTACATTTGAACTTGTGTCTACACGTACAATATCGGGATTTCAAATCGACCAACAAAATCCCGTTACGCTGCACCTCCCTGTCACATTTGCATTCTTTTGAAACTAACGAAAAATTCCACCCCATCAGCCCCGACAACGTGCGCTGTTTGTGTGTGTGCACAACAGAATAGCCATTAATGCGTGAATTATGTTGAGAACAGTTATGTCAAAAACATTATTATTCAGACATGATAAATGCATAAAAATATATCATCACCTTCGCAGCTTTATAGTCACGTGTTTATAATTCCGAAAATTATTTTTTGGATATATATTTATATCACAATAATTTTTCACTACCGAAAATCAAAAACCTGCCAACCTGCTCTTTTTAAGGCTGTCCTTTACTGTTGATTTGAAACACGTCCGGCGTACCTCTACCAATTGTTTATTTGTATAGAGGGGGCCGGCGGATCTGCCATTTACAAAAATATTCTGCACGACTTTACCAAATAAACCGACTCCACCTTCCTCTCATAATAATAATCCGTTTTAGAAAAGTGCTTCAAAATTACATAGTATTAGTTATTGTTCTCGTTATTACAGTTTTTCCTTTTGCATGCTTATCATTCGGATCTAAACGGATGCCTACATGATTTGTTTATTTGTTCCGGATACATGTCCAATCAGATTGAAATTGTTAATTTTTATTGGAACGCGTGATAAGAATTTATCCAAAAGTGTACGCCAAAAATATTGCTTTACTTGCCCAATGCAGAAATTAATTTAGCAAGCTAGTTTTTACTCTATTGATTAGATCAGTAACGTACATGTCTTTGATAGTAGCGAAAAAATAGCGATGGACGATTGATTTTTATTTGACACGAAATAGGCTTAATACCTCACGACTTTTACACAGATTCGTCGCACTTATTTGGGTTACCCCTTCTTATTACTATCTAGGCGGTGGCTTTGAGGTTTTCTATTACTAATTCTTAAATTGCCATCGGAGAAAGCCATATCAATATTGCCAAAAATAATCATGTATCATATCCCGTGTCTAGAAAACGTGAGCAAATTTTTGCACAGTGAGTACATTCTCTTCTTTCATTGTCTTTAATTGCCATTTTCATTATTTGTAACAGAGATTTTTAAATGTATGCAAAATTTCTATAAAAATACGAGAAAATAGATTTGAAACAGAACTAATTATAAAATGACTTCTTTTTCTATTCAATGTACTGCTCTACAAATCTCTGCTCTTTTCTTATACGTACATGGCTCATTACACGCATTGTTGCAGGGAATAATGTTGCTAATGATGAGATAATGGAAGCCACCAATATCAAGTGTGTATAATATATTTTTTATACTCCGAAGCTGTCAACCTAAAAACGAAGACGATACGTTTTCTCTCACATATCGCATACCACAAAACAACAGCCGGCCGACAAGCAGCACTTCAGTAGCAAGTAAAAAATACCCAACAAGACCTAATTTTTGCATTGTCACCTGCCTGTAAAGACTCCTTACAGTTATTTTCTTACCGCATTACACGTTGATATTTTTGTACAACCCTATTTTACTCTCTAGTCATCCTACAAAAGCCCTTTAGCAAAAGGGCTAAATACTATAAAGCCAGGAAGACAATGAAAATATATGTTTTTGCATTTCAACTCCCTTTTAGAGCTTCACCTAAATGGCACAACTTAACTCTAGTGGGCTGTAAAATCCTCTTGAAATATGGAATGAATCGTAAAAACACGTTAGTATGAAATAGGTATTAAGACGATAATATTTTCCTTCTGCTGTTTTGCAATCAGTCAGAAACGTTCCTTTTGAATTGCCAAACCACAAATATAGCAAGTAGGAAGTATCATCTTCAATTAGATGACGATGAGAGGGCATGTCACAACACGCATTTTACTCTGCAAATACCAGCATTACCAGCAGCAGTTGACTCCCAGCGAAAAATATTCATATAATTACTACCCACCGTTTTCAAAAGGGGTTTGAGAGGAAGAAGGGTTTGCAATTCTCCATCAAGCAAGTTAAATATCAGCTTATTTGTTATTATTAGTGTTTCGCTTAAGGGATTTAGTGATTATTATTTGTTGTGTACGCTGCTGGTATTAAAACTGGCAGAGATGAATCAACCGGTTTGATTTATTATGCAGGGATTTCAAAATAACATAGGAAATACCTCGAAATTTTATAGATAAAATGGTTCACAAGCTACCTCAGGGTTTCATTATTGCGTGCAGCAGTGTAATCAACTAAAGAGACACAGTCAGGAAAAATCTTTTCATGACTGACTGTCTCAGCATTATATAATATGCCAGATTGAATTCTACTACAACCTGCTTTTAGGTAAAATGATGGTGTTACACAAACAAATAATAAACTAGTCAAAAACTACTGATATCCGGTAAGGGTATGACATAACCAGGGAGAAAAATATTGCTAAAAGCATCGCGTATCTTGCTTGCAAAAATATGTAATATTTCTTATCAAGATTACTATCTCAAATTACTATAATAAACTGTGTGGTTCTCAACAAAAAGTGTTTTGAAGAGGAAAACAATTTTTGCATGGAATAATGGAAAAGCACTGTCCCTTTTCAAAGGTCACATAACATCATATTATTATGAGCATGCAAATATGCCGTTTGTTATATAACGAAGTAAAAATTAAAGAGATAACTTTGAAAATCAAGTAATTATTTATGCCAAGTGGACAAGTGAAATATGCTGTGACTTTATGGAAGAGAGGTCTATTTTTATATAAAACGTATTATAATCAGCTATGCTTGAGCTCCTCACAGTAATCCAGATTTACCACCTACTTCTCAATAATTAATACTACAATGGTTTGGAGAAGCTAGTTGACACGCCACGTTACGCTCCATGCTACGTGCAATCTTTATAATGGTCACAGTTGATGAAACATTCCATTTTATAAGACGGAGAATCACGCGCATTTAAAATTCTTGACAGTCATGGATCACTCTAGAAAAAATTGAAACGAAATTATACCTCTGTTCGTCTACCAAGAATTACGTTGAAACAAAAGGGTTGCAATTTCTTTCTAGAGGGAGGAATTATAAGTCGCAAAAACTTATAAAGTTTTAACAACTCGGGAAAATACCAGGTGTGCTATCGTGCCGGAACGGAAACAGTTGTGATGCAACTTTGCAACTTTTCAAGTTTAATGGTACCCCCTTCATATCAAAAACAATCTTGCAAAAAAACTGGGCAGCCCTTCCAAGTCAAGCGATAAAAAACATTCTGCTTCCTTTTCCTTCCTATTACTCATCCCTAATAAACAAAACGTTTTATGCAACAAAAGACATGCTATTTTTAATAAAATATGTTTTTGTACTCTCATCCTCTTCCTCTTTCCAATCTTCATTCATCTCTAGTTACTCTCTTCCTCTAAATATTTGTGGTATGTTTAAGCCAGCTTTAGTACGTGTAATTAGTCAGCAGGATGTGATGACTTATCGACCGTTAAAGCCAAAATATACACATTAAAAATTATTTACCAGAAATATAGATGTATTTAAGGATTCTTATTTAACCCTAACCCTCCACTCAAAGATTCTTGTCAATGTTCTTTTTTTCTACATCCTCTTTCACAACGAGAATAAATATTTTCCTCCCTCACCTTTTCCTTTTCATCTAGTCGTCTGTAAAATTCTAGACTTGAACAACTACGGCTTCATTCGTTCAATGCATATTAAAATTCTTTCATATGAATCAACACTTAAGTTTTGGCTGTAACACGCCATCAACGTTCATGTTTGAAATGATAGAAATTACCTCACATTTTTTTATTTCTTGTAGATGATCCAAGAGGAAAAATATGAAGGGGTTGCTTAAATAGCCAGGTAAAGTCGAATTTATTCCCTGAATCCCAAAGTGGAGAGCTTGTTTTCCAAGAGGCTATTGTTCTTTGTTTGCAAGAAATTTGTAAGCCCACCATACCTTTTTCAGCTTAAGCAATTTCATTGTTGGAGATGTGGAAAATGTTTATTAGCTCTCCTTTCATGCGAAAATTTAAATATACAAAAAATACAAGTGATCTTTAGTTGTATGAATGTATATCACGAGGAAATAGATAGATTTTTAGAACCCTCATGTCTCTCAAGTATAAACATCTTCTTCTCAAGATGGTATAGAGCAGTCAATCATCATTCATCATCAGACCCACAAAAAAGAATAAAAGAGTTGACCGTGCTGGTATTTCGCAATTTGAAAAACCGTGGATTTGTTTTTGCAAATTGTAGATGATTAACTACGCAAAGTCAGACTTAAATTTTGAGCCAAGTCTTCTAACTTTTGACGAATTGCACAGATTTAAAACATCCTCCATTTTCCGTAATAATCTAGCGAAAGTGTCCTGCATTTCTACCAATATTAGACTTAATCAAGCGAAACGTGATATGGGAGTTCTTATCACAAAAACGCTACCTCTTGATCAATAGATAAGAAACTACGCTACTTGTTAGTAAAGTAAACAGTGGCTCACAAGATGCCAATATTCTCACACACGCCCTAATACTTTCCATTATTCAGATTTATCAAGATTCCTTTTTGGCAATGCTACTATTCTACAACTAAACCTAATTTCATACCATGCTCGAGTAAATTTCCTAAGAATATGTCTCTTTTCATTTGTTTTGTGTGCCTTGATGACTTTCATTCTGCAGTGATAAAGGGTTGACCGAAAAAGTTAGGTATTATTATTGTTTAATCAATATTTAGAAAGGATAGGCTGACCTATATTTCCAATTTCCGAAAGTCAAAATAACGCTCGTATTTGTCTGCACTTTTTTTCAATAAAACCACTAACTCAATTACATTCTGAGCATGACTGTAAACGTCTTGTGGCATCACTGATTATTAGGTAGCGTATTTTTTTTGAATAATAATGGTAATAATGCAAAAAAGCAAACTAGTCCTGCAGCATTCGCAATAATAAAATTGGCAAACATTATTATTTTTTCTGAATTTCGTTCATTATTCGTGAAAAATAAATAATAGGTAATGAAAACACAAATAGTCATCAAACAGCAATTCTCCTAATAAAGAAAGCTGTGCAAACAAAAGGTGCGCCTATTCCAAATTAGATAAAAAGAATCCGTTAAGATTAACTTTGCCACACACGTTCTCCTCACGGTTAGGCGTAATATTGATTAAAACTTTCATTTTAAACTTTTGACGGAGAAATTCAATTAAACAAAATTGTTTCAGTCATTAATATGCTCCTGCGGAAGAACGTGGCTATGAGCTCTCTCACTGGTGAAACGCACGAATTGGGTAGAAAGGAAATATTTTTCCTTTCATATTTCAGCACACAACAAGTGAGGCGAGTTGTCAGTCAAAAAATTCTTCTATCCTTTGTTTACAATACATCTAGAAATTGAAAAGCCTTCAGAACTTCATTGATAAAATGGTTCCTGACAAAAGGCGCTTGTAGCCAGAAAATAAACTTTGAAAATTGCACTCTTTTCAACACCACACACGTCCAAAACTGCTTTTGTTAGTGACAAACAATCAGTTCTTTATATCATTACAAATCACTCTTAATCTTTTAATTTTCGGAGGTCTATTAAATATGAGAAAGGAGAGATGATTTGTTATAAAAAATGATACACCGTCCTCGTCCCAGTTCCCAAGAGTTTTTAAAGTTTCCTCTCTTCAAACTCATTAATAAATCTGGCAACATCATTCTTTGCCGAGAAAAATGTTACAAGTCAATTTCGCTTCATTGATTCTCTTCCCGAAGGGATTAAAGAGCCCTTAATTTAGTTTCCCTTCTCTAATAATCAAACTATTACTTTTTGCGGTTTTGGTTAAGATCCAATTAGTTATGTGCAAATTTTATATTAATTTATTGAGTTCGTCATAAACTTTCGGAAAGCTTTCCTACATTCCCTTCTGTCATAATTTGCTATTGCAAACCATCCAATCACCTAATGATTTTATTTTAATGACTGATTTCACAACTGAAATAATTAAGGTCATGTCAGTGATTATGACTAATTTCAATTAGGAAACCCAGTGACTTAATAGAATAAAAATCGCTCATATAATCCAAGGGTAGAGCAATATTACAGGGCCTGCAATAAAAATTCAATCAAGCCCACAAACCGCGCAGCCTATTTTGTCAAAGTGGTGTTCATTGTACCGGAAAATTTAATAAGTTGCCGCAAAGGCCAATACCCATTTATAATTAGAACTAAAAATCATAATAGACCATCAAGAGTCCTAACAATAATATTCATTTCCTGGTCACCTCCACGATTATATTGCATCCGTCTATGTAATTTTACGAGCGTACGAAAACACTTAACATTTATTACGAATTCAATGCCGGAGGGCAAGAGAAGTCATAATGAAATGGGATCGAGAACTACTTGAGTGGCTGTCAATGTTTATTTGATTTGTTGGATCATAATTTTTCCATTTTTTTACTTTTCTATTAAGTTACCGAAGTGTAATGCTTTTGCATAGAAGAATTAGTGACTGAAAACCTTGTGGTTCGTAGTCCAGCCGTATATGGTAAATCCCATGCTAAAAGTGTGGTGCTGATTGTAAGACATTGTAAAAGTAAAAATATTGTCCAAAAAGTCAAAAAGTTGCTGGCTGACGTTAAAGCTTACAAATTCCCGTAAGCTTTACTACAGAAGAACCACAACCTATCCGCGACAATATAGAGCAGCTACAAACGCTACTAGAGAGAAGAGAAAAAGAGCAAAATCCAGCTACGTTGGTTGGATCATCATCGTCTCCTATGGACTACTTACAGTTGCTCTCTAATGGCTCTGCTTTTAATTATGCATGTGTGTGAGGTACAAGAACTGTGTCATTATCAAGTGAAGAATTAGTTTAGCTTTAAGATTGCTGACTTGAGTCATTTCACTTTAGAAAAATGTGCACAGTCACAATGTACTCCTTTGGAGACAGAAAGATATCCCTTGAGTTAATAGTCTTCTTTCTACAACTGACATTTAACAATGTAATAATACCGCATACATCCTACCAATTTCAATGTCTTTGCAATTCATGTAGAAAAAAATGAAATTTTAATGACAGCAATTTCCGTTCGTAAACGGGGAAAGGGAAGTTTGCACAGTTAACGGGAAAATGACACTCGCAATATGTCAAATGAAGGAAAAAGGACATGTTGGCAGTTAAAGTGTTAACAGACTCGAATCGATTAGTTTGCGCAATTATTACAGATTTATTACTGTTTTTTAACTCGAGGAAATGATAATAAATGAGTGTTTATCTTTGATGATGACTTAGGTAGGCATTAAATTAATGGGAAGAGATTGCCTCTCATCCAATTTCAGGTGACACTTCAGGTTTGTCGCAAGAAAAATAAAAGTTTGTGTCATCAGTTTACTCAACACATATTATTAGTGAGTATTTCCTGAGGAGAGAAAACAAGGCAAAAATAGCATTTGTCTTGGCATGCCCATTTGCAAATAACTTTCTAACTTTGTCGAAAAAGATCTAACTGAATATTATTAAGACTTGGCTAATCGTAAAACACGCCTCAAACGGTTTGTCAGAATTAAATGGTAAGATTTGACTTTGTCATTTTGTACGTCTTTAAAACATCAATTTCCATCACAGTAATTTCATGGATAGTTTTCGTAATTACAAGATTGCATATACCGTAAGAGTTGAATGAGAGCCATTTTCTCTTCAGCCGAAAAAAACTCAAGAATAAAAAGTAAGTGGCAAAAGTTCTTTTGTTTGCGTTGCAATGAATAGCTATCCGGGAAACAATCTGCGGTTCCCAAGTTCATGTCTTTAATACAAACTTCCTTTCAGGAAGTACCAACTTTCATTTTTCTGTCGCAAGAAGATAAAAAGTAAAAAATCTCTTCTTTGATCAAATTTTACAATTATGATAACGCATCCATATCATTTTCAACTCTGCAGACAGGAATGAGAGGATTAATTTCCCTTGATATGGAGGCGGAGACATTTTTAATTGCGTATTTGAAAAAAGTGCCTATTGTAGTTTTGAGAGCTGATATTATAACATTTCACGTACAGTTATGCATGTAGGCATTGTGTCTGACGGGTTTTCCTTGTATGAGGTAAATATGTGTGTAATCAAGAAGCAAAAGCAAATTAAATATAATAACAACACACAAACGGAATGCATTGGTGACAACGACCGGAAGCCGAAATGGCTCATATAAATAAAAAAGAAAGCGGCCAGAAATAAATCGTTATCCTACGTGGTTATCTTAAAGATAGAAATGTTTAGAAGAAGATGATACAATAGCTTTTTATCAAGATTTTTCTTCTTGATAGTATTATCTAGTAAATTCCTATCAACTTCTAAGATTTTAAAACTTTCTCAGGGAAAAAACTAGTATTTATGTAAATTGATGCGAGATAAAAGTGAAATTACAGAATGGTAGCAAATCGCAAATGATTGTTCTTGATAATTAGATAATAAATAATTAGAAAGGAATTAAAAATATGTTTACTTACATCATACATAATATTCCCAAAGGGGCATACAGTTCTAAACTGTAACTGAAACGGTCTATTCCCAGCCAAGGCTCTCAAGTCCGTAACATTCTGGATTTGATTAGCATACCCATTGATAAAATAGCTTTGAGTTACAGATGGTGTAGGTGGAGAGTTATTAGTTTGTACTGTTGGAGCAGATGGACCAGGTACTACCACACTATTCACGGAAGAAGAGGAAGCAGTAGGTATGGACGGAGGATCAGCGCCAAATGGCACCGGAGTGCTTTCCCCATTCGGGAAATTACTAGAGCTCAATGAAATATCAGAACTGTTCCCTAAACTTACGAAAGACAGGAGGACTAATGTAAAAATAGAAACTACATTTATACACTTTCGTTGCGTTGTTTTCCGCAAGGCTGAAAATGATGAGAGTCTCTTTCTCCTCGATGGATGTAAAATATAGTTTTGCTCCTGTTCTTGTGAAACGTTTGGGCATAAATCTGAATGATTCATTGTGGTTAAGATGTCACTGCAACAATCTATAGTGGTGCAACACCAGCACCGGCATCCGCACCTGGGAAGGTTCATTGTGCTGTTGTTATTAAAATGTTTCTTTTTCTAGGGATGTCACTTGATTAATGAAGCAAATATCTTTATTCCCACAGTTTCTCAGACAGCTCAAGGCACGACGATTGCTGGTGATGATGATAAAAAGGCAAAATTGGTGTAATTGAAGTTTGACTCTGGGAAGCTGAGCTCATTCTTGCTTTAGGAGTAAAATGATTTGGCTCCCCGTCCCCTTCCCTTGTTTAGAGGCTCGTTACTTCATCCCAAAAATACGCTCACGATCTAGTAAAAAAACATAATAAGGTTAGCTTTTTAGCAGTTCAAAATTATATGCGACAATTTGTGCAAATCGGGGGGAAATACAAAGGAAAGTCATTAACTATATAGTATTTTACTCTAAGCTATGCTGATGTGCCATACTAATTCGAAAGTAAATGAGGGCAGCTCATTCTATGCGTAGTTTATAAAATGAGAAAATAAGTCCTCTTTAAATCCAATGATTTACCGGTAGTACAAGGAAATTAAATTGTCACTACCCCATAGCCATTGTTTAGCGCAGTAAATTGTATGCATCAGTGAGTTTTTGAAGGCGTCAGTGGTCATGTTTCTCGTTTCATGCTTTTTCATCACCCTCGTACAAGTTGTACGGGTGCCTCGGGCATCAAAAATGAAAATTTTGAGATACTACAATGACCAACAAGGCCTTATGCCAAGGAGTGTAGCAGTGTCAAAAGAGCACAAACAGTTTGAAAATCTACTAGCCAATTAATAATGTCTGATTGGGTCAGAATTTTGGATTTCTCACACAAGCATCCAACTCCACAACATTTTAGGGCTTAACAAAGCCATCATAAAACTATAACTTCCAATGATATGGCATTGTTTCAACTCTCATCACACACAGAAAACCATTTGCAAAGAGCCAACCTCATAAAATCATTGCTCTTTCGGCATCTCTTAAAACTTTCCACTTTCATCAATTTTTCAAAGAGACAGTTGCCATCAGCCTTTAATATCATCATCAACAGCCTCATAAAATAAAGCTACGTAGGGGGCTCAACCATATCGATAAAATTATCAGCCAAAAGTTATATTATTATTATTATGAAGTAGAATCGATTTTTTCTTCCTCTGCACAAATGTCATATTTTTAACATTATTTTCACATATATTTCAAGGGAGATGACAGCCCTTGCGATTCTTTCGTGAAGAATCTTCAAATTGCTACGAAGGTAATCTCATCAAATATTTTTTCTCCCCTTTATGGTCGAATGGAAACGGAAAATTGCAAATTGCATCTGAAGGATCTAATCCTGTGGTCACCTTGCATATTGAACTCACGATTTCCTAACCAACCTATAGGAGATTGGTGTGACCTACTGTATATACTACAATGCAGTATTAACCATAACCCTAATCATGAACAAGTCATTCATTGATGTTACAGCTAAATCAATATAAAGTTCAACATTTTTCACCCATTGTTAACAAAAAAAACATTCTCATTCCAATATCATCCTCATTATCATTTACCTACAGGGTAAAAGATTGTATCTTTATAGTTGCAATTTCTAATTTCTTATTAATAATATGACAGGATGGGTTTGGCAAAGAGTAAGTAGGGTTGATGGTGACGGTACTAAATCTTTGAATCATCATATAAATTTTTAATACGATATAAAGCATTAGCCACCTTCATAATTTTAATTTGTGATTTTTCTTTTGGCCATGTCGACCTTCATTTTCGTAAATTTTATGATTTTTCGTGGTGCCCATTAAAAACCACTTGCTAACCCATATCACGACCATCATATCACGATATTGTAGGAAGTGAAGAGCGGCTAAAGTTAATGTGGATATGCTACTTTACAGATTTTAAGACTCGGTTGAATGGTACTACCAAGTCCTGATTATTTGAAGATGACGATATTCAAAATGAAAGTTTTATAGGAAAAAAGCATTTCGTCAGTTTCACATTTGGTTATCAAATAGATATCAACAGCGGTCATAGTCATACGTGAGTGGGCTTGATTATCTTGATCGATTGATTTCTCCTCGTGACACACGTTATACTGGATAAGAGAATTTCGAGTAAAAGGCTCTGCCTATTAAACAGCTATAAAACTTCCGTCTCACTTGTGAGCACTCGAGATAATTTGAATGTTGCAGTTTAACAAGGAACGAATGCTAATCTGGTAATTTGTGTTACGAAATTCCATCTAAACTACGGCTGTTTGAGATTAAGTACACATGTAATGAAATTATTTCGGCTTTGGTGCATCCACACCTGATTATTCATGACTGGGTATGGAAACCGTTTTTTTACTTCCTGAATCAGGATTCTCTCAGGAGAAAATATGAACCTTTCCATGAATATTCGACAATGCATCAATGCTAATGACTTTAAAACGGCACGTATCCACAAAGAAGTTTAAACATTTGCGTGTTTTATCTCGCTAAATACGTATGTCGTGATACCGCTTCCCAACCAAACTCTTTTACACTTGCTCATAAAGCTCATGGTTTAAGCCACAAATCACGACTATGACGATATTTAATTGGCTTGTCTTTATACCAGACAGAACAGTTTCAAATTCTCATAAAAGTGAGACAACTTGTACCATTACGCAGTTCACCTTCAAAACATATCTACTAACATCCGACTTAACTTTATTACTGCACGTTTTTACATTATTCATGATAATTCCTAAGGATGCATGTGCACCTGTGCTAGAAAAAATGTATTTGATTCAATTTGAATTTCAAGTATTCATACTTCTACGGTAAGATATGCGTAAAGGCACGACCCTGATGGGAATGTGCATTACTTGATATGAATACAAATTGGGTGCATATAAAACTTTAGGAAGGTAAATCATTGTTACTTAATAAATGCTTTGAGGCTTAGGAATTATTTGACTTTGCTGACAAAATCTACTTTGCAAGTCTACTTCTGTGTGCATAATCCCACTTTATCCATTCCAACTATCGCATTCCTAATTCAAGAGCCCGCTTTTGTCGTTCTTTCGTGATTTGATGATTGCTAATTGTAGAAGCACACGTGATGGAAAACTCAAAACTCCAATTAAGTATGCCAAAGCGTTCCTTTTTTGTCTCATGAAGAGATTATGCAGTGTAATGTGCTTAAAAAGATTACGTAATGTTCGATTCTCGCGTTTTATCCGATTCTGCTTTTGGTAATTACACGAAAAAAACTTGAATGATAAAAACAGAGTCACGCATTTTCTTTAATTCAATACTTATCGAGTTACTAGTAAAAACTATTTTTAGTCAATCATTATAGTCCTTTGATTATACTGACCGCTACCAGGATGTAATTATGATTTAGTTGAATACTTAATACTTCATCAAAAATAGCAAGTCAGTTGTCAGTTAAGGCTGGTGGTTGGCCAACACAATAGATCAAACCTTATGAAATGAGTTGGGCAAAACTTGCTAAAAAAAATCGCAAGTTTAACAAGGAGAGATGCACAATGCCATTTGAAATGCGATATTTTTTTGTTGGACATAATAACGTCTTCCAAACCATTACAAAATTAGAGCCGTATTGCGATATTGAACTACACAATGCAATAAAAAAACTCATTTCTGCAATCGACAAATAGCTCATAACTTCTATAATTGTAATTTAAAGGGACAAACGACAACTTCGTGTTCCTTTCTCTTTTTTTGTGACATTCATCCTAAATGGAATGAAGATTTGGGATTAGAGCAAAAAACGGTAAATATCTTAAATGCACATTTAATGTCACTTATCTTGAGTATAAAATAATCTGAAATCTTGCTCATCTTCAACCGTCTTCTCTCTTGGATTTGTAATTTTGATACTGTTTGCACTTTTTGCATTGCAGTTCACTTGGCATGCCCTGGCTTGCACGATATTGACATGATCCTCATAAAGATA
The DNA here is from genome assembly GCA_027743725.1 of Rambutsinella grinnellia. Lineage (NCBI taxonomy): Eukaryota > Metazoa > Arthropoda > Collembola > Entomobryomorpha > Entomobryidae > Rambutsinella > Rambutsinella grinnellia. The sequence goes on along the minus strand of JAHZMU010001078.1, from coordinate 1,601 downwards.
TAAAAAAATACAACAGACATACGTGACTTTTCGGTGAGAGCATGAAATTTATGAACACGTTTTTTCTTACAAATACTCTCATCCCTTTTCCTTATCAGTAGAAGATGCGTGTATGCAATTTAATAAAATAAACTAATGTGAAACGTGACTTTTGACTACCTGTACACTGTCATTATTTGATGAACTACGTTTTTGATTAAGGTGACTGATTAAGAATAAGAGTTTCGACATTTTTACTTTTAAATAAGCATCATCTTCCAATCATGACTAGTGAAACGAAAAGAAAATCGGCGAGTCCATAAGTGGATAAGAATACAAGCACTTTCGTTTGAATGAACGAGTTTGGCTTTTTTTGTGAACTATCTGATTAGGGAGAATAATCATTCGTGTGAAATTCTCTTTGTTTATTCTAATTATGTACAAGGGTAAAATAAAATACTAGCTCACCGGAAACTTGTCCCCAATTAATTTTAATAAGTGATGCACCTCGAAAATCTTGGTTTTAACAATGCAGTTTGCCAATTCTGGTCGTGTGCCTCGCCAAAGTATCATTCTTGATTCTTTTTTATAGCCTTTGCGCATCTACTCAAAGGTAGCCTTTAATACCTCATTAGCAAAATCAATAGTGTAGGCTTATGACGTGAATGCGTTCATATCGACAAGTGAAAATGATTCATTGGGAACTTTCCGCAATTTGTGTTTGCTCTTACTCCTTACGAAGTCTCGTTAATTGATTTTGCTAAAACGGGTTTCTCGTTAAGTGGACTTTTCATTTGCATTATTTAAATTTTTGCTTGTTTTCGAAAGTTTTTGCAAAAATTTAAATATAATATGAGGATTTCTTTAAAACAAAGGATGCGTTGGGCTCAATCTCTAATTTATTGCACTGACAATTAGGTAATTGCAAGTTTCATATAATTTACCATCCCATACACAAAGGCAAGTGAAATACCATAATCACTCGCTAATAAAAGTAGTGATAACATTTTGGTAGATTCTATTCATTTTACAAAAAGCTGAAAACAAAGCAATGCGTACGCCTATTCTCTAGACACAGTGCAATAGACGAAAAACATATGAAACGTGTGTTATCTTTACATAACTTAATTTTCATGAGTATTAATTGATACTTGCGTCATAGAAAGTAAAATAATCAGCCTTTAAGCCCAAGCCATTTAATTATGAATCTCCGAAACAAAAAGAAACGTTTCTCAGCAATTAGTAGCATTCAATACGGAATAGAAAAGGGTATGTCATTTGTCAACCCTAAAAATAATATTCACATATCCACCCAACTCATTAGCGTTTCATACGACCTTGCATGCAAAATGAAAAATTCGAAAAACAATAAGACTCGAACAAAATGCCTCAATTTTGGCCCTCTCGCCCTAATTTGTGAGCCCGTAATTGCTAGAAACAGTCCTTTTCTAATAATTGTAAGGCACTTTATCTGATTGATAAGTCATTGACGAAAAAATCTGTTGGGCGTGGATTAGCCATTTTCCTCTACAGTTTTGTCTTTACGCTTACGACTCAAATTAGTCCTTCAGAGTGCAATTCTAGCTAGCTCTATTCACGGAGACATGAAATCGTTTCATTCA
>JAHZMU010001077.1:0-11810 GCA_027743725.1 Rambutsinella grinnellia | reverse complement strand
ACGAGTTAAATTAAGTTAAAGGAGAAGTAGGAAAAAGCCTTTGAGCTAGCTCCTGTTTCGTATTAACTCCACAGCGGAGAGAAGCCTCATCATAACCATCAGCGTTACATATCCCCACATATGTTATGGAATGAGTGGGCTCTCATCTCCATCACAAAGTGATAGAAAGTAGGGACGAGTAGGCATAATATAATCACAAGGTGGGTATTAACATTATTAACTTAAGTCAATTATTAAAATGGCAACTAGATCCAAATTGCAAATAAGATGTTTCCTTTGTCAGTCTTCTCTCTCGTATGGGAAAGCAAATATCAGTATGGAGCCGTTTATATCATCAAACAAAAAACTTTTTTCCTTGCTGTTTACTTTCCTATTCCTTTTGCAACAATATGGGCATGATAAATTATGCCATGTATGGAATTGATTTTTTATATAGTAGTAAAATGTGGTGGGAAGAAGAGACGAAGGCATAAGCTCTTTTTTTGCAAAAAAAAACTTTTTTCGCTCTTAACTATGAAAAACGACTTAAATACTTTATTTGGCATTTACCCATGTGAGAAAAAAATTAGTTGAGAGAGAGAAAAATAGTGATTAAAAATTATTTTTGCATATGCTCCACTCTTCATGGTTGGGGAATAAGGGGAAAACTTTTTTTCTTCTGCCGGTGGTGTTGGTGAGAAATGAATGCGTTAAGCCAAAGGTAAACTTTTTCCTCGTATAAAGTTCGTATTTAAAAAACTTGGGACTTTTTTAAGTAAAAATAATCACGTACTTATACTTTCTTCCATGCTCATATTTTCCCATCAGGTTAATGAGAAAGGAGATAATTTTCCACTTAAATAATGGAAGTAAAGAGTTGTAAAATATGTGCGAAAAGTAGATAGGAGAAAAAAATGTGTCAATTCACTCAGAAAACTGCGAACGAGGTTTGTTCGCCTTCTCATACATCAGGAATGTTAAAATATATGAAATGGGTTTGGTCACATTATTAAAAAGTGATGTGTCCCCGTCCCCTAAAGAAAAAATATTATTTTGCATGTCCGAATTTTCATCATATAAAATGATATGAAGCCGAACCGATAAAATTATAATGAACTCTCTCCCAGGCGTAAACTCACTGTCCACTTTGGTTGATGGAAGAGGTTGAGAAACCTGACTTGTTGATAAACTGCCAAAAAAAACACAAAAATCCGACTTTGGCATCGTTCGAGAGAATTGCATTTAGAAGCACACATTGTTTCTCTCATTTTGGCAAAGGGAAGGTGTACCCTACTTGATTACATTATTGCATAGTTATCTTTACCTGGCAAGTATAATTATTACTTTTTCATCGGAATCTAGGACTAGTTGGTAGACCTACAAGTTTCAAATATGCGTGACTACTGTTATATCAGAATCGTTTTCAACGCCGTACCATCAACCTTTTTCCTTAACATGTTCAGAAAAAACGCAAAGCGTTACAAAATATGAAACTTGAATGTTCTAAAAATCAATATCTTTACCCTTTTCTGCCAATTTTTTCTTCTCATCCGCCTGCATGGCACCTCCAAGCCATATTTTTAAATTTGCTACATGCTAATCTTTTTCTGCCCTGCTCTGGCTCTGCAGTAATTGCCCAAAAATTATGAAAGGCCAAGGGTACAAAAAACTAGCCTACAATTAGCACCATCCTTATTACATTCTAGGTTTTGTGTTAACTGCCTTGCAAAAAAACGTACTTTCCTCCCAACCCATATAGTCAACTTGAAACAAGACTAATGAAGGTGGTGGTTCTCCTTCTGGCTTTCCTTTCCACATCCACTTATTTTTTCGTCTTCCCATTCCAACTAAGGAATATAAATGATCCACATCACCATCATTCAGTGGAGAAAAGAACCAACCCAATTTTTATATTTACCTCATTCGGTTTGCCATTTTCGGTTGAAAAGCCAGGTCCTGAGAGAAACTAACGATCAACATGAAACGTACACCTTCCTTCCGTTACCCATTCATGGCAAAAGGCAACCGATTTTTATTCCTCAAGTTCAAAATCAACATTGTATATTTGTAAGTGGGGAAAAGAGGGAGAACTTTTAGTAATATAATAGCTAGTAGAGAGACCCATTAGATTTACCTACTTTTTAAGGTGATGTGTGAGTAGCTTTGCCTGTTTTATTGCTCAACTCACGTTTTTCCTCACTCACTCATTCACATATACATAAAGGACTTATGGACTATTCACCTCCACCGCTCCTTTCCCAATATTATGGGATCGTCACACATGTACCGGTTAAGTGGACATAAATCTGAGGAAAAAATGCTCTCACTCCAACTCTCCTAGAGAATAGGAGCTTCCAGTTCCAGAACTTGTTTCGCGTAATAAATGGTGTAGGCGCTGGGATGCGATGTGACTGGAGAGAAAAAATTGTTTTGTGGGATTCGATTGAATAGACATGATGAAATAGAGAGTGGAGAGATGCACCCAAAACAACTCCAGAGTCCATTTCGTTGACAAAAAATTGTTGAACTCTTAACTTTAAAACATATAAAATTTATTCCGACTGCAACAACACCACAAGCAATTTAAGTTGATGTGAAATGAATTGTTGTGCTCAAGAAGAAAGTCAGTTTTTTTTACCCGTCTCCCCTTTTATTAATCATTTAGACGGGAAATGTAAATGGAGAAGCGCAACCAATTTGTTATATGAGGTTGTTATCCCTTTTTATTGTCACTTGAGGACAAAATAAATATTATTTTACCTTGTGCCAACCGTCACAATGTCATACCAGTTGGCCAACACAACTAAATCTTTCCCGTCAGTAGTTTAAACTGAAAAGAGTAATTGGATAAATCTGGCCATGTAGTTATAACGCATCATTTCCTCCCCATTTTTTTCGCTTCCACTCTCAATCTCAATTAATCAGTCAAAATTAAAAGGGAAAGAGTAAACCAAGTTGGATCCGTGAGGTGAAGAAAACCTCTAGAAAATAAATTACTTTTCAAAACCTCCCTTCCAAGTAATTGCTAGAGTTGATTTAAAATGGTAATCGCATAAAAGAATCTTTAGATTAATAACATAAAGTCAAGGAGGAGAAAACGAGCTTAGGAGAAAAACTTGATACTTCCTTTTTCAATTTTAACAAACACAAGACGAATTTATTTAAGCACTTGAAAATGGAAATGCGTAAACACTCACTTTACCCCTGGCCAGATCAAATTTCTCCTCTCTAAAAACAATATATAAATAGTTTCCAGCTCTTCATTGAAAATTCAGCTCACGGTTAACATCTCCAACTCTTCCTTCAACTTTAAGAAGCTCCAGTAATAGAAGCAATATTTTATACGTATTTTTTTATACGTATTTTATAGCCGGGCTAAACCGATCAAACTCATAATTGAATTGAACTGCAGTTCCCAACTGCCTTCCCATTTCATAGATGATACAACCCCTGCTTTTAACTTTAAGTTGAAAATATATTGGATTAGGTACAATATTTTTCTTCCTCTTATCATAAAAATATTAGTAGCCACTTTCCAGTTACAGTTAGCCAGGGGTTGTGTGCCCAGTCTAGATGACCTTTGCACGTCGTAACTGCACACGCACTATAACTTACACCACACTCTTTATGATTACCTATCATATCATAACTCTCCGCGAGAGAATGATGATGGAGGATTAATTGGCCCAGCTGGAAATCAAGCTGGAAGCCAATACCATCATCTTCAGAAAAAAATGAAAGAGAATAGCTGGAGAGAGAAAGGTAAACATAAGATTTCCATCTAGCTTCAAACTCCTCTCTAGAATTTCTATGATGTAGTAGTGTGCCTACCTGTCTCAGATTTAACCTTTGCTCATACATCCCAAATAAAAATGTATTGAACTCTTCCCTCTTCCTTCCTGAAAGCTGACCCCCTACTGATCATTGGGGTTATCGTTTCTTGTCAGTTATTAAAAATATGGAAAAGCTGGAATAAAAAGAATCCAGTCCACTATCAAACTATTATTTATCTGTATTTCTTCTTCCCCTTTTCCTATTTACTTTTTACTTAGAAAAATGAGATTTTTTCTCTCTTTTTGCTTTCACGCTCACCCCAATACAACCCTTTTCAATTTGTGAATTTTGAGTGAAAAAAGCTCTTAAAATTCCATAAACGTTATGGCATTTATACCCTTCCTATTGTATACCGTGGTCATCATCAACATCGTCCCTTTTCTGGAAATGTGGATTTTTCTCTCCATCTTTAAATAAAAACTTTCTCCAGTTTCAGTCCCATTTTTGTTTGGACTTTTTTCAATGGAATGCACTCCACAGTAAAAGCCATATACACATTAGTTATTGCATCCAAGACATCAAAGAATGTCCCCCTTTCTCCACAGGATCCATTATCATGCAAGTATAAAAAACTTTTCCATTAACGAAATCTACAATATTATATTTTTCATTGATGAGCATAAGAAATTGGAGAAGGATTCCTTTTGGTTGGTTGAAGCGGATCAGAGATCTCACTCTCAAAAGTGAAATACTGGCTTTCCATAAAAGAAAATACTGAATAAATCAGTAAAGCTGTCTGGCCCCTTCTCGTACAACAACATCATCATCCCATCTCCATAATTTAATAATCTTTAACTTTGCTAACTGTTTGTGCTGGAGAGAAAGAGATGAGAGCAGTGATCATGCATCAGTAACTTCCTCTTTTTTCCGCTCCCATAATGACTCTCCTATTCTAATGCACTTCTCTTCATCCATTCTATTTCCTCTCCTCAAAGTAATACCGTCCAAGTTCATTTCATTTCATTCACTCAAGAGCTGTAGCGGCCAAAGCCACAAAATCAAATATATTGACTCTGGCCACAACCCACTTTACGATAATCACAACAATAAACATTACAATTTTGAAACCAAAAAGTGCAATAGTCATGAAGGAAATATTTTCTCTCTTCAATGAACTGCTCAACAATCAAAAAGAGAATATCCAACATTGTCCCCGTCTTCGTCATTCAACGCATCTCCTCCTCTTCATCCTTTAATGGTAATAAAGCCAAGAAAAACTACTATTTTTCTCCACTATCTCGTTCCCTTCTGTCCAGGATTAAAATGGATTAGACTTGGCCATTTTCTGCCAGCTATGATATGATGGCCTAACAGTTTTATCAAATATACCAAAAAGCCAACATAAACTTTTCCTTCTCAAGATCATGTCCCGCTCATCTGAAGAAAAAAACTTTCCTTTCCACTTCCATTTCTATTTCCACTCTTTCTTTTCTCATCATAAAGAAGCCAGAATAGAGCTGGAAAGGGCAAAAAAGCACGGAATGAACTGAAACTTTCTCACGAATCGCCAAGAGTAATCGGGAAAGAGCCAGCCTTTGGCTTAGCCCTTTGCTGTAAAGATGACAATGGAGTCTTCCTCTTCACCACCACCACAATATCAAGAAGGGAAACCCGAAGGAAAATAAAAGGCTTTTAAGTATTTTTTCACTAAACGTATTTCAACTGAATGGCAAGGGGAAAGCCTCAAGACTCCCTTTTATGCGTATTCTCTGTCTCTCTTTCACTCTCACATGGTTTTACTTAATGCCCTTTGTACCCAAAGCCTGAAGAGGATGACGAAGACGATGTTTGAAGTCTACCCCGAGCCACCACACTTTCCTCTTGATGAGGAGAATTGCAACCCGCTCATGCTTACATCATCCTCCTCAACAGTCGCTAAATGTTGATCTAAAAAGGTTGTTGTGGTTTTCCCTCTGTCATACCACATCACATTATACACTCTTATATTTCGCGAGAGAGACCTTAAGTAATAAGCATGTTTGGCTTTGGGAGAAGAAGCTTCACTTCCTATTATTCTCCTCAACTCATTGTAATAAATCACAAGAGTTTAATAAAATATTACACGCCTTGCATTAGTTACGGACCAGGGCATTTCCCCTTTTATCTGTTTTTATTATTTCCCATATAAAAAAAACTCGGTAGACACGACTCTTCTGCGTCGACAATGATGGTGATGAGGAATGAGGAACCAAACCAAGCAACATAATTCCTTTCACTTCCTCTACCCTAAATATCTTCTAGCCCCTTTGCATATTGTATCCTTATGGCTTTTTAAAAGGGAAAATTTTCACTTTTCTTTTCCCTCTCACTCCACCCTTTCCTTTAAAATCCATTGAAACTGATATTGAAAATGGGGCTTTGCACATCAAACTTATATGCATCATATTAATGTGACAACGTAACAAGACTTTTTCTCTCTTTTGACACTCTTCCGCCTTGACTGGGGTGATGATTATGGAGGTGGAGGATGGCTTGATGGTGACACGACAATGAAACCCGACAACAACAATAACTGGGAAAATTATCTTCTTGCATAATGAAACGGGAGAAGTGCTTCATGTCGCAATACTAAATTCCTCCGCTTTTGTCCTCCTCTCATCGTCACCAACTCATAAATAAAATAAATTCCCGTCAATATTTCATCCTTTTGCATATTATCCCGATGAGTATGACAATGTCGCGGTGTGTGCGGGGATATAGCGATGTGGGTGACAATGACATGGAAATCCATCTCGCCTCTTCACCCATACACATGTAATACATTATGCTCAATCATTGTCACGGATCTTCTTCTATAGCCTTGTCATTTTCTCTTCACTCTCATTTTTTCTCCTCATGCAATTCCTACTTAATTCCCAAAGTTATTCTGAATCACCATTATCCTCAAGTTGTGTCTTGACGCATTCCATAATATTTTATAAATAATGCACATATGCTCTTAGAATGCTTTTGTTTATGTTGTTATTTGTTTCAATTGAATAATTTCCTCCCTCCCTCTCATATTATTCAGTCGTAATCACCTCCTTCCAGATATGTCATCACCCTCTCCAGTCACCAACAATAGAAGTTGCTTACTCATTCCTCAGTGATTTTTATGATTCCCTCGCCCATTTCAATAAACTTGCGATGTATCAAGAAAAACAGAACAGAAAAGAGAGAAATATTGTGGAAATAATTAAAAGACTAATGATAAGTGTACAGATGATAATAATGATGAGAAGTAATAATAGAAACAGGGTGATAAATTGGAGCGTTAACTACGTCACGGTACTAACTGTTGTTTTTACATTGCTCGAAAAAGAATGCTAATAATACTGACTTTTTCTAAGCTTTAGCTAAACGATGCGTTACGCGTTTTCTGTGGATGGGGAATACGCATCTGCTTGATTTACAATATTGCCTCTTTATTCATTCTGAAGCATGAAAATTCGTCCAAGCACAAGGGCAAGGGCTAGGCGAGGTAAAATGCTCATTTCTGGGCTAATTTGTTCAAGTAACTAACCAAAATCGGGGATAAATTCTGAAAATTGTGCTCTTCTATCCCCTATACCTCCATCGTCCAGATTTTAAGTAGAATCGTAAATCACAGAAGACCCGGAGAAGGAACAATGCTATCCCATTCCATATGATGAGGGAATCTCGGGTAATTTAATGAGTTGAAACTGATACAGAATACGTAAATAGTTGCATCATAAAAGGGATGCTTATTACGTCAACTTCCACAGAATTATTTCATTTCGATAGCGAATAGGAAGAGTCATGTTAGTTACAATATTGCTCAACAATGAGGGCATCGAGTGGGTAGGAAAAAATAGTAACAATAATAACAACAGTAACCATCCGCTGAAAATGGGGAAGAAGTGAGTTTAAGTGGATACAAATGGAGTCACTGACTTTTCCTTTTTCCCACTTAAAAATGTTTCCCTTTTTGAGTGAAAAAAATATGCTTGGCTAAAAGAGGAACATGATATTATTAGTAAAGAATGAAAGAGCTCAGTTCCCCTCAACTTGGAGAAAATAAATGAGATGTAATTTTCTTTTCAAAGTGGGTATTTAACGAAGCTCAAGTTCAAGTTTACAATGAGCTCTGCTGACAAATGAAAAGGAATCAAATGTTCACTCTCCCTCCAATTGTTATTTAGACTTTGGTGCTGCTTTATTCTAAAAATTAGCATTAGCTCTTCGCTCTATCAAATAATGCTCGTTTTATTCATTCATTCTCCGACAACACAAGAGAAAAATTCATTCTTATAAAAAAAACTTCAATTTTATTACAACACATCGCATAGTCATTACGGGCATTGCAGCAGAGAGACTGCAGTCATTTCAAATGACTACGGTAATGTTGATGACGTTACGTATTGTGAGATGAGATTCTAAACAGTCTTGAACTATCAGTTTATCTTCCTCTGTTTGACAGGAACGGACTATTTTTATTTTGTTCTGCCTCCACGCATCATTGCTCTTCTAAGTAGATACTTTACGCAGTGCATTTACTACTGCGGTGGATCAGATCAGACATCAGCCATTTAAGCATCCAACCGACAGCGCACTAGCATAAGTACACACTCAATTCAAACCGTCCTCTTCTATGCCAATTGAATAGAGAAATAACTACATTGTTTGCTTGCGGTACTTGACTACATGACTGTTTGCGGATGATGAAGTAGATGATGCGTATCTCTTTCCTCTGAAAAAGGTTACAACGGTAGCCTAAGTAGATAGGAAAGTAGTGAAAATCTGAAAATGTCATGAGCATTTTACTAGCCATTCCATCCATATCCAACTCTAATAGTATGAGAAAGCACACAACAATATTATAAACGACCAGGTCATGATCTTTTCCGGGTCGTAGTCATCATCTTACTCGGGAGCTTACAAATATTCCATTTCTGGTCGGAGCATTATTTTCTCTCTCCTCCAACCCCGTCAGAGATGTGTAGCTGAGAGATAATGGGAAGATGAGGTGGACTAAACTCATCTACTTTTAGGAGAATGTAAGCTCATTAATCTTACGAGTTGTGACTTGATACAAAAAACGGAGTGAAATGACACATGATATATTTATGTCTGTGTTAGGAATTTTCAGTTGCAAAAGTAGAATGCATTGTGTATGAATGCAGAGAGACTGCATCTGAGTCTTCCGTATTTGCTCAAAAAGCGGTAGAGAAAAGTAGAAAAAATAGGAAATTGCACTAGTTCTAGTCTCTCTCGTGTTCAAAGTGTAATTTCTATGTCACTTTATTTTCTCCCTTGTCATCACATCACATTACCATGCCTGATAAAAATATGAGGAATGACACAGCAAAAATTAGGAGAACAAGTTCAATACCAAAAACGTTACATTAAATGACTGTCGTCAGCAAATCTAACGAGCTCGAAAAAAGGGTTGACAAGTTCAATCTCCTTAAGAAAAAATTCATAAAGATAAGAACCAAACGTTATTGTAGAGTCACACAATTTAGTAACAATAATGATCCTAGTCATCATCATAATGATATGCATAAGCTAGAGAGGAGTATTGTAACTGATAAAATTTATTATTGTGCAGTTTTACACAATTCTTTATGACGTTAACAAGCCTTTTCCTTTTTTGTTTGGTGTTAGCCTCTCTCTCACTCCTCTTCTCTTCTTTTCTAGAGTTAATAGTGCACTGACTTTGACTCATAATAGTGAACTCTTCTTCCGCTCAGATAAATCCAAACCGTCAGCGTCCGTCAGCCACAACATTTATCATTCTCTTATAGCTCTAAACATTATCTCCTTAAGAAAAAATTCATAAAGATAAGAACCAAACGTTATTGTAGAGTCACACAATTTAGTAACAATAATGATCCTCCTAGTCATCATCATAATGATATGCATAAGAGGAGTATTGTAACTGATAAAATTTATTATTGTGCAGTTTTACACAATTTTTTATGACGTTAACAAGCCTTTTCCTTTTTTGTTTGGTGTTAGCCTCTCTCTCCTTCTCCTCTTCTCTAACCCTTTTCTAGAGCTAATAGTGCACTGACTTTGACTCATAATAGTGAACTCTTCTTCCGCTCAGATAAATCCAAACCGTCAGCGTCCGTCAGCCACAACATTTATCATTCTCTTATAGCTCTAAACATGCAAGTAAATGAGTGGTGTACTTTTCTCATGAAAAGAACGAATTTTTTATAATACTCTTTACTTTCTAAGTAGAGTGCTTGTTGGTCATCCTCATTATGATTATTTCCTATAATTCTCGTGAAAAAATTCTAGAAGAATTAAGCTCAAAAGCTAAGATGATGATTACTCGAGTGATTATTACAATAATAGCGTTACAAAAAGGAAAGGCCTTTAACATTTGAGGTACTAGAAGAACTTGTTGTTACAGTAAATAATAGATTTGATCAGATCAACTATCGTCATCATCCTATCAAGACGACTCACGAACACTTCCAGGAAAACAATATTTTCGCCAACTCAACTCGACTCAACTCTCAAACATTCCATTACCTTTTCCTCTGCACACAAAAAAAGTTGTTTGCATTTTTCGCCATATAAAGACCACAAGCATAATGCAGCATGACTTATAGAATAAGTTTAAGGATTGCGGATTGAATTAGTTATTCACACAAGTGGAAAAGGAGGCCAAGAAAACATGTTCCTCAGACCTTTTCTCTCTACATGCAATGCGCTTATTTACTATTTACTTATTTACTAGCAAACAAAGCCTGTGTACACGCTACACTTGATTCATCCACTTGAGAAGATTAAAGGTTGCGAAGAGCTGACGTCCGAGAGCCGGCCTAGTCATCCCAGACGGAATAGTTTTGCACTTGTTCCTCAACTATGTTGGTCATCTTAAATAAATTCGTACGTACACTTTATATTTTCTCTTCACAATGTGCAAAACAAAAAAGGGACGAGGCGATTACTTATTACCATCATTACTACAATTATATTAAGGAATAAGTCTGGTTTTTTCTTCGTGTAATCTCAGGTGTGTGTAATTCATTGTGGGTAGAACCTTTACTGAGAAAAAAGTCGACATTCAGCTATGCTGTAATAAGTTGATAAAAGAAGTATTCAGGTTGAGTCAACCTCCCTTTTTCTCTTAAGACTGGTCTTCTTTTCGTCTCTCTTTGGCATCTTGTATATCCTGATAAAAGTCTTTAGAGAAACGTGTTTTGCACCTGACTCAGTTTTTTTTTCTGCAGAGGATTTTTAGTCGCCTCGCCACAATACAATTAGTAAATGAATACGTTGTGATCTCTGATAGTTTGTGCTGTTCAACCGCTTTACTCACTCATTCATTTGTAAGACTCATCGTCATCAGCGTCTTGATCAAGCGTAAAACTTGTAGTGGGTCATTCAATACCAGCCCAGGTGATGCTGAAGAAGCCGAAACGCTTTTACAGACTCATCTTAATTCAGTTCAGACAAAAGAGGACTCAACGGAGCTGACCTCATAATAAAAAGTATCAGCCCACATAACATCATTCATTAGAGAGAAACCACCTTGTAATAACGCATGATTGCGAATGTTATCTTGAGTATTACTTCGTATTATATCGGCATCTTATTCACATCATTGACACAATGAATGAATAATGCCAATTGTCAGAAACTAACCGATCGTCATCTCTCTTTCTCTCCAAAAAACATGAGAAAAAATTATAAATTGCATAGTAATACGTGGCGATAGTTGTGATACAACAAGTGAAGGGAAAAACGTCACGTTTTACTAATTCTTGTGCGAAAACCCTTTTCTCTCGATGACTTCGTCCTCTGAATGAAGATGACTTTGGTGATGAATGAAATATGGGCAGAGTACAAGAGTTTCAACTTTTTTTGCTGGCTAAAAAGTCAAATCGATTTTAACTTTTCTGACTTGACATAAATATCATTGCGAAAACAATTTTTTTTAACTCTTGCTGACAACAAAATCACAAAAACTTATATAATTTCTTTGAGTGAAACGGGTAAAGTCACTTTTTCTAAGGGCGATTAGCTCAAGGAAAGTG
>JAHZMU010001076.1:0-10606 GCA_027743725.1 Rambutsinella grinnellia | reverse complement strand
GAGAGAGAGTTGGAGTTGATTGAACAAAATTAAGCTGCTGTTTTTTTACCCACAACTCCTTTTCCCGTGTGTTTCACCAATACTATGCAAAAAAATAAAGCCATGATTGGAGATGCCCCATACAATTCGTCTTCTTCAAAGATGAAAGGAGAGAGAGAAACGTGTTAAGCTTAAAGAAATTTTTTTCACGCTTACATAATCAGTATTTGAAGAGACGATTAGCGTAAGGACATAGGATTTAGTGAGTGGGACATGTCTCTCTGACAATTTCTCGGATAAGAAGCCGGTCTTTGAGATGGGAGAAAATTTTCTTTTTTCTTGCGAGAAACCGGTGCGAGAATTGTAAGAGGGTTTGGGACAAAACACGAGATTTTTTGGCAGGCTCAATCCGAAATATACGGTTAAATTGTTATAGTTGAAAAAAATTAAATGGGGATAGAAAAGTGAGCAGCTGCGATGGCACTTATTTACCATTTCCAAAAAGATTTAAAACTAATTACGTTTTTATTATGTATTCTAAATATGGCTACTTGTCATGTAGAAAATGATGATAATTAATTGAAATCATTATTTTTTCAGGGCTGAGGCGTTCTAGAGACAAAAGTAGAGAGGAGCTGGTGTTGGAGAAAGTGTTTAAAGTGTAGTTTTAGTGTTGAAAGTGTTAGCAGGTCAAGAGAAAAGGAAACGTTAATGTTTGGAAGGAGAAGGTTGATATTGCAAGTGAAAGAGTAAATAGTGAGCCCTGATTTTCAGGGTGAAGGCGAGGTGGAGTTGTTTTTGGGTGGAGTGAAGATAGCTCTTCACCACGTCATCTCTCTCTCAGGTGGTGAAGGTGGAGATTAACAGAGAAGATGGGTGAGTCGGTGCCAGCGTTCACGCAGAAACCCCAACTCCGCCAGGAGGATGATGGAAACCGACTCATCTTTGAGTGCCAACTGGTGGGTGCACCCCAACCTGACATCACCTGGTTCAGGGGAGAAGTGGAGCTCAAAGCGGATAAGCGAACAGTCTTCAAAAACACCAAAATCGCGACTAACAAATACTTAGTCGTTTTAGAGCTTGACAATGTCATCGAATCGGATGCAGGCCTTTATCGGGTCAAAGCGAAGAATAAGCATGGAGAAGTTTTTGCATCCATCAACCTCAATTTTAGCCGTGAGTAGAAGAAAAAACTTTAACCCTTTTTTCTATAAAAAAAATGATTTTCATTCAAATCCTTTTTCATTATCATTTCACTCGTTGCAGCTGTCGACGAGCCGAAAGAGAAGTAAGTCATTTTTCTTATCTTTATACTTTCACCACCTGATAAAAACTCCTGCTTTTTGCAACACCAGTTTATTGTTTTAGCTAGTTTTTCTGCACATTCCTCGCGAAACAATTGGCAACAACTAGACTGCTAGCATGGTACAAGCTCAGAAACTAGGCTAACACAACAAAGTCACTTCTATCTCTGAGTTTTAAATTGACAGAAAGTGATTGAGAAAAAGATCCACCCGGACTTTGCTTTAATCCACTGCAAGCTTTTTGCAACTTGCAAAAAGATCATCATCCAACAACCAATGTTGGCGGAGTAGACGCCATGTGTACTTTGTCATATATCGGACAGTTTCTCACCAACAACAGCTTCATCATTTTCGTCATCAGAAAAAAAATCATCATTTTCATCACATTTTCCCCATGCAAAATCCGCTTTTTGCACAATCTATATTGTACTCTTTGCACACTCTTTTTTTAAAGAGAAATATTTACGTTATTATTTCTTACGATGTATTTTGAGGGATTTTTACGACCTTCCTTGGTTATGCTGTGTGTACAGAAGCCTTTCCCAGAAAACACATTCCAACTTCTCTCTCTCTCTCTCTCTCTGTTTGACCTTTCCTCTATTGAAAATTGAAACATAAGAGGGGATGTGCTCGTGCAAAATCATTATTTTTTACGAAGAAAAAATATCATTTTCATTGAGAAAAAAGCTAATCCATTTAAACCTTCTCATTTTATAAGTAGCTTAAGAAAAAATGTGTACAACCCACACGTTGACATTTTTGTGAGGTAAACTTGTTGTTTCACCCTGAAACATTATGAATGATGTGATCATGACTCAGCTCATAGAATGAGTCAACTACTTTCTTGAGTAATTCATCACACAAGAAATAGTCACGAGATAATTTTTTTCTCTTCTTCTGTTCTTTCTCCATTTTGCGTACAACGTAATTAAGTGAAATCTCAGTTAACCTAATTATTCGAAAGGAATTCGATATAATACATGAGAAATATTTCATGTGGTATCTTTTCCCTATTATTCTTCTGCTTTCTAAAGAGTTAAAAAATATTTTTTTTTTAAAATGCGAGGAAATAGCTCCTTCCTTTTCATCTGTAACGTGGCAAAAAATTCTATGTGCAAGGAAGAGAGATGAGATGTTCTATATAATAGCCTAATCTTACATATTATTTGAGCAAGTTGGCAGACCAGCGGAAAGCGTGGGTGGGACAGGATCTGATTACTTTCCTGTTGGGGTAAAGCTATACACTTGGTGGAGAGAAGAATTCTTAAAAGATGTAGAGATGATGTGTTTTGCAAGTGACAAAAAATTAGTGATGCAGATATACGCACCCGTAACCAATAACTTTAAATGGGATTTGTTAAGTATTAAAAAATGTAATGTGGTATACATAAAAAGGTTATAAAATCTCTCCTTTTGTTTAACCCTATCGCTTTGGTGATGATGTCCTATTTTTACACTGATTTTACTAAGCCTGAGAATAAAACGGTCGTAAAAAGCGTGACGGGTCATCCCTTTTAAAAACTAATAATTTTAATAAGCATTAAAATCTGTCAAGTAAGTCATTAGCGACTTGGTTTTCGTGGAAGTGGGATGATTAAATTAATTCAATTTATATAGCAGACTACTTTCACCATAGCATATGATAGGATTTCATACTTTGCTTTAGGGAAACAGCTTTTCAGCCTCTCTTTTGATATTTTTTAGTTTTACTATAATTTTAAAAATTAATTCTTTAAATTTTCAGGCAAATCGACGGGGTGGCTCCTAGTTTTGCTCAGAAACCTATAATCCGTCAAGAAGACGAAGGCCGTAGGCTAGTCTTCGAGTGTAAAATAAAGGCGGATCCGAAACCCTCTGTAATTTGGTTCCATGATGGGAAACAAGTCTCAGCAAGCAATAGACACAAGGTAAAAGAGAAATAGAAAAAGCGAAAGAAAAAAATGTCTCACCCAATCCAATAGAAATCTTTCCCTGTTGCCTCCCTCTTCCGTAATTGGGAAGCGTCCCAAAAAACCACTTTCATTTGAGTGCCTCTACGAAAGACAGTCATTCATCTAATATCTACAACTTTCTCCTTTCAGTTAATCGTAGAGAAGGATGGCGCTGTTTTTGTTGCCGCACTCGAGATTAAAAATGTTGCTGTTGAGGACGCGGGGAAATACAAGGTCACGGCGAAGAATGAATTGGGTGAAAGTAACGCTACGATCAGCCTCAACTTTGACAGTAAGTTTTCACTTGAAATGGGAGTTGAGAGAAAACAACTAATTTATTTCTTAAATACTTTCTACCCGCAAAATATATACAGTTTCAATCATTTAAGGTTTTAAATATTTCTTAGGAAAGTTTTTCAAATTTAGGATTTGTAAAAAAAGGGTTTTTTTTATACAAAGGGTTAAAATCGTTTTCTATTAAGCATACCGTTTTCATAAGGAGGTCGTCGTGTGTATTAACTTAGTTTAATTTTGCATGAAATTTCAGTCCACTTTCTCTGGCGAAGACTAACGCCAACTTTAACTTTTAGAAAACTTTATAAAATCTATATATTTTCCCTTCCTATATGATTATATGGTAATCAGTACAGTACTTTCTCTAGTCCTGCGCAATGGAACGCTGCAGGTTTGTGGCATGAAGTAAAAAATTTATGAATTTTACTCTCAAGTATAAAAAACGTCATAAAGACTTGTAAATAGTGAAAGCTGCACCCTAGTTGAGTATTTTAAATAGCAAGAGCACCAAAAAACTTCGACTTCCTTTTAGTTTGTAAATTGTAGGTTTTCTTTCAGCTGCGATAAAAAATTTCCATCCGCGCTTCTAAATTTTCCTCCTCCCATTAAACTTTATTAGAGAATAAAGAGTGTCGATTGACATCGTAAAAAAACGAAAATATTTAGAATTTAGTTAAGCACAGGAGAGTTATTTTTATAACTTTTAGAAATATTTTAGAGCAAACCTAAGAATTTTTCTATATGCATTTTCGCTGCTTGAATAATTAATCTTAATAATTAGCAATTAATTTTTTAAAGCACTTATTTTTTGCTACTAGATATACAAATTTAGTAGTTGCAAAGAAATATTTTTTTGTAAAAAGCGATTTTTTTATTTGAGAAGAAAAGTGTCTCAGCAAAGTAATACAAAAGTACTAACCGTTGGGTCGTAGGTTCCTTCCTCAATATAGGGGATTCAGGAGGCAGCAAAGCTGTAAAACCTAGTTTTACTGAAAGACCAGACATCAAACAAGATGAGTCTGGGGCAATCACCTTCGAAGTCCGACTCGCATCAGAGCCCGAGCCTCAGGTCGTGTGGTATGTGAAATCTGTGATTTTATATTTTCACAATTGACTTTCTTTATGAGATGATATGCTTATTAATTTGTAACAAATGTGTAGGTTCCACAAAGGAGAAAAAGTAACTGGAACTCGCTTCAAGTCAACAGTCACAAAAGAATCGACTACCGACGTGTTCTACATGTCACGACTGACAATCACAAGCGCCGAATCAAGTGACGATGGAGAGTACAAGGCAGTTGCAAAGAATGAGCATGGGGAGGCAACTGCCATAGTCAACTTAAATTTTGAAGGCGGTGGCAAACTAAAGTAAGTTAACTGGCTTACCTAAATATTAAAGTTTCGCTTTAAAAAATCACTTTACAAATTTCTTCCCAGAATTCCAGAAGGGAAAGCTCCCCGATTCCCTAAAAAACCGACAATAAAGCAAAAGGGTGAAGTACTCATGATGGAATGTATGTTGGAGGCACAACCCCTCCCAGAAATCAGTTGGTGGCAAGGCTCCAAACAAATCACCCAATCCGACCGAATCAAAATGAACAGGAAAGATGTTGGGAAAGACAGCTACCTATTAAGTCTCGAGATCTCCAATCCCGTGATCGGAGACGGAGGCAGTTGGCGCTGTAACGCTGTTAATATCTGCGGCGAAAGCAATGCCAACATTACCCTCAACTTCCAAGGTATATTCACATTCACACAACAACCACATGTGAACCAATTTTTCTTTCCGGAGCCTTGGAAGTTCCCCAAAATAAACCCTGCGTCAACTTCCACTCTCGTTAATTGTCCACCTAAGTTCGAGGAATCAGCGACACGTTCAGAGAGAGAAAGAGAGAGGAGCTCACTTTTAAATACCCTTCTTTAAGTTGCCCCTGAAAAACCCGACATATATCTATAGCTTTGCATGACCTTTCCTGCTTCTTTTTTTAAAGCGTTGTAAAACTCGTTAACTTTCACGATGACGAGCTGTTTGCATGTTTCGCATGATAATGCTTACTTACATTTTCATAAAAACACTTTTGTAAAATATTTCATTAGATAGTCCTTTTGCATGCTTTAACACCTACAATTTCACTGACGTCGACCAACTCTCGTAGGCGGTTATTTAGGAGAGGACTGAAGATGAAAATATTTTTTGAAGAGAAAACAAATCTTTTTAATAGAAGGAGAAAAAGTTTTCAGAGAATTTTATTATCGAGATATGAATAATTATGTGATATGGAAAACTGTTGTTGTGCTGGGTTAATATTGTGATGTCTGTTGTGCATTATTGTCAGTTTTGCTATGCAAGAGAAAACCTCTTTTTATTTTGTTGCACAAAACAATATATTATGAGGAATGAGCTGGTAATTCTTGCACAAAGCCCTGCTTCACCTCTCTTCTTAAGCTGGTCACTTATTCAGGTGGAGAGAAAATGAGAGGGCTGAACAGGGTTAATCTGGGGGAAAATATAGATTGCTAATTTACTTTCTTTTTACTTAACTCCTTCGCCCCAAACTCGTAAGTAAATTGATTAAATATATTCTGCTTTCACTTTTTAACCATTTTATTTTCTGAAAATAGTTGCTCCTGTTATTATTCAACAACCACGCATTGTCAAAGTGCAGAAGACGAAAGTTGTCGTGATTGAGACAACTATTAATTGCCAGGCTCCTCCAGATGTACAATGGTTTAAGGAGCAGACAGTTATTAAGCA
This sequence comes from Rambutsinella grinnellia, assembly GCA_027743725.1. Lineage (NCBI taxonomy): Eukaryota > Metazoa > Arthropoda > Collembola > Entomobryomorpha > Entomobryidae > Rambutsinella > Rambutsinella grinnellia. The sequence goes on along the minus strand of JAHZMU010001076.1, from coordinate 4,343 downwards.
GGATAACAGACGAACTGTTAATATCCAACAAGTCCAGAAGGTTAGTTTGGGAGAAAGCAAAGATAGACATTCAATCTGAAGTTTTAATTTCATAATTGGATTTTTCTCAGGGTGAGTACAAGATTCAACTCGAGATAGCTCAAGCTTCTCGAGAAGACAAAGGTTCGTATAAAGTAGTAGCGAAGAATGAAAAGGGTGAAGTGACCTCGCAAACCGTCCAGATCACAGAGATCCCTGAAGAAGATGAAGCTCCGAAGAAGGGAGACGCTCCGAAATTTGCTCAAGGTCTCAAGTCAACGGTATGGAGAAAAATTTCACTGCTTTCACTCTAAAATTTAATTACAATTTTATAAAGATTATATTTTTGTTTAGACTGTGGAAGAAAGTAAAACTGCAGAGATGTCATGTGAACTCACCGTTGTTGATAAGAAGGCATCGGTCACGTGGTACAAGTAAGTTTTTGAGTTTTACCAGCTATTGAATTGAAATGGATTTATAATTTTTGTATTTTTTAAAAGAAACTCAACGGTTATCAAAGAAAGCAAAGATGTAAGCTTATCTTTCGACGGGAAAGTGGCGAAAATTAGCATCTCATCTTGCACCAAAGAATCAAGTGCATCGTATAAGGTCGTCATTAAAAATGAATTTGGGTCGAATGAGTCAGAAGCGACATTGACTGTACAAGGTAATTTGTTTTGAAATTAATTATGAATTTGATAAGATTACTTAAATATTGGACATTTATAACAAGCAGAGAAGAAGAAAGAAGAGAAAAAGGAGGAAAAGAAGAAGGAACCCGAGAAAGTAAGATAATTGATTTCGAATTTTGCGATTCTAGTGATATGAAATATGTTTTAGTCAGCCAGTCAGTGTATATATTGTATAAAGTATGTGCGTTTTTAATTTTCCAAACCAGTCAGTCAGTCAAAGTCAGTCTTTTCTTTGAAATGGACTAATTAAAAGGTATAAATTAAAGGCTTGCAGAGAAGCAAGTGGATGAGTGGAGTGCAAAAATAGTTTTTTCTTTTTTTGGGCAAGACAGTGAATTTAATTAGTCAAGGAAAAAATCTCCCGGAAGAGTTTTAATGGTCAGGTAGTTACTAGTCGTGGTGAAAGTCAGTAGTTACGAGTGAAATAATTTTGTAGAAGAAGGAGCCAGAAAAGCCTAAAGAGGAAAAGAAGGAAGAGAAAAAAGAGGAGAAGAAGCCTGAGGCTAAAAAGCCCGAAGAAAAGAAACCTGAGGAGAAAAAGCCTGAAGAAAAGAAACCTGAGGAGAAGAAGGCGGAGCCTAAAAAGCCCGAGGAAAAAAAGCCAGAAGAGAAAAAACCAGAAGTTAAGAAACCCGAGGAGAAAAAGGTCGAAGAAAAGAAAGTAGAAGAGAAAAAGGTGGAGAAGAAGGTCGAGGAGAAGAAAGTGGAAGAAAAGAAGGTCGAGAAGAAGGTCGAAGAAAAGAAAGTCGAGGAAAAGAAGGCGGAGAAAAAGGTCGAAGAAAAGAAAGTTGAGGAAAAGAAAGCGGAGAAAAAGGTGGAGGAGAAAAAGGTAGTTGAGGAGAAAAAAGTAGAGAAAAAAGAAGAAAAGAAAAGCGTTGAGAAAAAGGAGGAGAAAAAAGAAGAGAAAAAGAAAGCCGAAGATCCCGCCAAAAAACCAGCTAAGGTTGAGGAACCAAAGGTATGTTTGTCATTTTTTTCTTCCCTTCTAAAGTCCACGTCAGAAATACCTGCAATGTTTCCACTTATTGTCTTGCTTATGAGTTTTGCTTGAAAATAAATAATCATAGTCAGTCAATCAGTCAGTCAAAAGTCCAAGGATGTCCTGTTAAAAAGGTAAAATTGAGTAGTAATGTAAAATTGTTTCTTGAATTCTTAAAAAAGTGCAAAATGCTACGTGATGTCATCAGTCCACACACGAAACTCTCTTCCCAAAGCTCTTTGTGCAAAGCAACAAAATGGATGAGTACAAAAAATAAAGCTATACATGTTTTTGCTAGTTTTGTGAAAGAAAAATAGATGGATTCCTCAAGTTCTTGTTTTGCGCGGATTCTATTATTTCACCCCTTTTTTCATTAACTCTCCCATCCTCCCCCAGAAGAGGAGATCGGGAGGAGAAAGTAAAAGTTTAAAGCGAGCCACTTGCTATAATATTTTTGCAACTTGTAGCAGCCACTTATTAAGCTCTAATATAAGTGAACAGTATTGTCCTACCTCCATCATCCGAACCTGATAGCTTTACTTCCTGGTCTCGATTTCTTAAAGAGAAACCACTGCTCCTTCACTTACAACTCAAAAGCATCCTCATGTCTCTCTAGAGAAGTTTAGACACTTACGTAATGAATAGGGGAAAAGGAGGACAACTCTTGATGATGATGATGTGTCGGTGGTACGGTTTATTTTAGACTCGACTCTATTTTTTTCTCCGTTAGGTTAAAAATAAATGTGTGTTGTGCAAAGTCAAGTTGCAAGAGATGAACTCGAAGAAGAGACGCGAGAGAGCTTGCCGGTTATATAATAGCTTGAGCTGTTTTTTTTCGGGTTCTTTTTCTACATCGGGAGAGAGAGAGAAATCCGGCTAAAGCCAATAAAATAGATCTGGGTTAGGCTATAGTTAGTAGGAGCTGTGGTGGGGAAGAGTTTTTTTCCTCAGCAAAAAATTGCAAGCGTGTACAAAACACTTCCAAGAATGACGGCATTGATGGACATGCAAGTATGCATGGAGTGCAAGGTAGCAGAGGAGTCTGTCTCTGCCAGCTTCAAATAATGCACCGTTGCAGAAAAGCTAAGAAAATGAATAGAGCATTGTTTGTAGGAGAAAATAAAGAGTCACCCTTTAAGTGGCTTTAAGCTTAATTGGTGACTTTTTAGAGAGATCATTAGAGAATAATAGAAGCTAAGTGTTCCATTTATCTTCGAGAGAGATTTCTAATCGAGAAGAATATGAGATGTTTTTTTACGGAAGCTTTAACAGCTGCCAAGAATGAGTCAGATGATGGGCAACAAGCATTTCATCATTATCGTCATCAATAACATGTAATAGCAGGGAAGAGAGTGAGCTTTTGAAGGACGCAGATAATAAATGGGGGGCTGTGAGCAAGGCCACCAGGATAAAGAAACAATTTTTATGCTCTCATTAGAACAAGCTTAATTGACACCTTGTTAGCAATTTGTAAAATGGGTTTGGGTATGCGAGTAAAAAACGCTAATTAGCTAAGAGCGATAGTGAGATTTTTTGTGACTAAATATGTTATAATAACGTAGGGTGATGATCAGTCAGTGAGAATAGGAAAGGGGCAAAACCCCTTAACCAAGGACAGCGAAGATGAGCAGGTGAGTAAATTAAAGTCAAAAGAGGAGGCAAGTGCCACCTCCCAAGGTCAGATGAAGATGCACACGGCAGAAGGCAGGAAAGAAGAGAAGCTGAAGGTGGTGGCGGAGGAGAAGAAGGGGAAAGGAAAAGAGCTAGTGATTCACGAAGAGGTTGAAGAAGTTGAGGAAACTAGACGCACCAAGAAAGAAGGAGTTGAGAAAATGGATGTTGATAAGAAAGTAAATAATGATAAGCCGGAAAGTCCAGTCCCGCCAAAATCTACTAGTCCTGTACCGCCTTGGAAACAGCAACAATTAGCTGCGAAAGCTAAGCAAGAGGCGGAAGCCAAGGCTAAAACACCAGAGCCTGGTGCTCAAGGTACAAAAGAAGAAGGTAAAGATGCGCAGGCCCCACAGGGGAAGCGTAGTTGGCAACCGGTAGCAAAGAAGAAACCTGTTCAGGTTAAACAGGAAGAAGTGTCTTCTCTCTTATTGGAGACTAAGAACCTTCTGAAAAAACGTACTCCTCCTGCCCCACCTAAAGAACCTGTAAGTCCTTTTGTGTGTGATTATTTCTCGGAATTTGTTTTCTTGTCCCAAACTTGTTCACTTTCCCCCACATCTATTTTGTATTTTGTGTGACCCATTCAATAAGCTATGAATCCAATTACCAGCTTTACTTTTGCGTGAGAAAGGTCACTGTACCCATCTCATCCTAATTATAAATGTACAATAAAACTTTAGGAGAAACCAAAGCCAGAACCACCTTCCATTAAGCCAGCCAAGCCCCCGCCAAAACTGGAGGAACCTAAGCCAGAGCTAAAGGTAACCGCCAACTTTCACCCTAACCACTATTAAGACTGTGTGATTTTATGTAAGCTTTCTCCTCCTCTAATCCTAGTTGTAAATATTTGAATTAACAAGAAGTACTATAGGAATGGACAGAAATGGTCAGTCACACTGAAGCCGGAGGTTTTTGTTTTACACGAGACCAGGATAGAAATGGCAGTTTCCACTTTCACTTTATATTCGAGGGCATTCATT
>JAHZMU010001075.1:0-22160 GCA_027743725.1 Rambutsinella grinnellia | reverse complement strand
AGTACATGTGCGTTTCGTGCCTAAAACCACTATCTTTTTTACTGTGAATACAAAGTTTAACTGCGTTCCGGGGAAAGACACACTTTCTCCCAATAGGTAGATATTGCAATGAAAAATGTAGACCAGAACGGTTCTCTCTCGCCTGCAGTAACAAGAGTTACACGAATTCTTCCTCTTTCATTGAACATTCCCTATTTTCTTAATGGCAAGTGGGGAAAGTTAAGGAGGGGAAACTGCTCTGCCATAAAAAAAATCCCAGAAACCTGGGGAAAAAATTGTTGGGAGGAGGTAAACCTTTTTCCCTTGCAGTACTCTTATATACATACTGCATATATATTGCACCACACTAGTCCATATGTATAGGGCTAGGGCCACTGTTGAATTTTTTCCTTAAAGGAAACACTTTTTTCTTTAAAAAGTCAGAGTTGGAATTGGAAAGGACGACTGGAGAAAGACAGGTGGCTGAGTTCTCAGGTGAAGTTGACGTGCATCTCACATTCCCTACACAATCTCACAGAATATTTATGTGGCAAGATCAAATCTTACATTTCCCCTTTGGTCGTCGTCCTAGAACCCTAAGTCTTACCTAGACGGAGAGCCGTCTTGCGAAAAAAATATCAGCTCTGCTTTAATAGGATACTCCAGCTTGACTATACATTTCTTCGAACTTTCTGCACATTTTTTTCTCTCCTCTTTTCTTCGTTTCTTTTTTGTGGATTCGCTTTAATATTACTCGAATTTAATCAAAGCGGGGCCTGGGAAAAAGGAATCATTTTGCCCACTGTGTACATGAGCTTCTCCTTCATTTCCGAGTAAAAATATATTATGGATGGCGTGAGTATTTTGGAAAAAATGCCAGACACCCATTTTTATGCGCATGTATCACACATTATGGATTTCAAGTAGAAAGACGGAGACAAGAAGGCTTTCTTCCTTCTCATTTCATATTCAGTAGTGGGATCTCAGGGAGAGAGAAAAAATTGTACGGAAATTGTGATACCGGATCAGTGAAAGGAAGTTGTGCGGTAGTATATCGCGCGGTTCTCGTAGAAAAAACTGGTGCGTGTTGTGCCAGTGACACAACAAATGATTCTATGCCCCAAACAGAATGAAACGAATTTGAGGTAATTTGGTTGAGAAAGTGGGACGGATGATGGAAATAGCAAAAGTGTAAGTCACTTTAGAGTATTTTTATAGTATAAATATTTACATTAATGTAGAGGAAGGTAAACAAGTACGTAAGGGTGATAAGAGGGGCAACATTTACATTCATGTTAATTTCACCGAGTTTTTAGACTCACCTGAATGATAGAATGGTAAATGGACGATAGGACTTGTGGCTCGTACGGTCGGCCATAGGGGAAATGTAAGATTTGATCTTGCCACATAAATATTCTGTGAGATTGTGTAGGGAATGTGAGATGCACGTCAACTTCACCTGAGAACTCAGCCACCTGTCTTTCTCCAGTTGTGCCAGTGACACAACAAATGATTCTATACCCTACATGGGAATCAAGCGGAGTTGGGTAATTTTGCGGAAAATGTGTGCCGCATCATCAGCATCCTTTTAAAGTGGGAGAGATGATGGGAAAGTGTAGGAGTCACTTTGCAATACTTTTTTTAGTGAAAGTACTAGTATGTATGTAGACTAAAGTAAACATGTAGGTGGATGCGTAAAGAGCATAATAGGGGTAACCTTTTACATTCTCTTTAATTTGGTTGACCGAGTTTTTAATAGCACTTAGATCATCGTGGACGAAATCCCCGGGCAATGAGTTCAAGTAGTTTGCTACACTCACGAAAATCACAATACAATAAATTCTCCATTGAGTCTCAGCCCTTCTCTGGTAATGCGGAGTGGAGGAGCCGGCAAATCCATTGCTTAGAAGAGACCGGTTTGGACTATGATGATGGAGATGATGATTGTGATGATGATGTTGGCCGGAATGGCCCCGCTCAGAGTAGCTTTTAAAGTGGCGTTTATCACGAGACAGGAGGAAGGAGGAGGAATCAGCGGATTTGAAATCTCTCCTGGTTGACGTGAAATGTCGTCGTTTAGCTCGGTGAAATGATGTCCCATTGCGCCCAATGGATTTCCCAATGCCGACACAACAGCCTCCGGAGTTGGCAGTAGAACACGAAGAGCTCATCCCGGTGCACTCGTAGCTATCTTCACTTTTGCTTGTGTGGTCCCACAGTGTGCCTTCTGATGAGCTACTAAACATCTTCCGGAAGAGCTCCGTGATCGACTCCACCAACCAGGTTGGATGGGCCACAAAATGTTTCTCAATCATCACCACCCTTTCACAACTGTCTCTTAAAAATGGGAATAAAGTGGAATCGATCCCTTAAAATTTACGACACTTGTCGTCTTACCTTAAACATAAAAACCTATCTTTATGTTTGCTTCCCTCCAGTAGAGAAACAAACTGTAATATTTTATGGGGAAAGTGCGAGAAAAACAGAGAGAAAAAAGAGAAAGAGAGAAACAATCTCTTAAATATTTATGGAACCGACACGCATTATAATTTTGATCTCTTTTATTTCCCTTTTCACTCCCACCAAAACAATTCTCTTTTAGTGGCTCCGATAGAAACTGAGGCTAAGTACATGAAAACAATTGAACAAAGTATAACAGTTCCGCACTACACATTTGGCAATCTTGTATTCAATTTGCTCTGCTTAGTCAAAACTGACTCAAGTTCGCTATGCGACCAACCGCCGGCAAACTTTTTTCTGCATCTGCGAGTGACAACGTAATAATGTCAAGGAAAGCAAATCTATCAGAGGAACATATACGGTTTGTGTAATGCGTCTAGAAAGAAGAACTGAAAATGAACTCGATTTACAGGTCTCTTGGCACCGGAAGTCTTTGCCGAATAAAGAGTAAATTCTTGTCCTAACAATACAAGACCATGTTGCTTCCTCTCTCTCCTTGGCGCTCTTCGTATTCCTCGGAAAATAAATTGGAGTCACTCACAACACAACTTGACTTTTACCGATTTGGCAAGAAGAAGCGATTTTCTCCTTCGTGAATTACATACCAGCACATATACGCACTAACAACTAAACTTCCGTATTAGTACATAAACTGAGGAGGAACTCAGCGAGCAAGTGAATAAGTTAAATAAAAAGTTGAGTAAAAAAGGAAGCAACGAACTGTCTCTATTATTGTATTACACGGGAAATTCTTCTAAGGGGGAAAAGGTGAGAAAAAGAATTGTTATTGTTCAGCCCTCTTTTTCATTCACACAATGATGATATGACTAGTAATTTTTTCCTAGTGTTGCTTATTGGTCAGTAAGCAAGTGTGGAGCGAGAGAGAAAGAGATGAGAATGAAAATTGGAGTGAGTGCGAGAGAGAGTTTTTCAGCAAACTCAGCTGAAACGGCGAACGTTTCCAGACTAACAAAATCCGCTCATCTACTCGGCAAATATAAGGGTGAAGTCTGGCAACTTTTACTCCGCTTCCGTTCTCAACACTATCTCCTTGAGTGAGTTTCTCCCTTTTCCTTTAACAAACACTGGCCTCCTTTCCTCATTTTTTTCTATGCTCTGCACAGCTCTTCTTCTGCTTTCGTTTTCTCTCACTTCCTCCGCAACACTAGCTCCGTGTTAGCCTCTTGCTTCCCCCTTTTATTGAGGGACGAGTGAAAGGTTTGCATGGCACATGGAAATCCTCAGTTTTTCCAACTTCTGCTTCTTGTCTTTAATGGGAAGTGAATGGGAGAGGAAAAGAGAGTGAAAAGAGAGAGCGACTGAGTCTCCGTCTTCTCTCCCTTCTCCATTATGTGGTGCATACATGCACAATGTTTGTGCTGAGTGAGTGGACCAACTTTGGCTTGAGATAATAAAGGAGTGAAGAGAGAAGATGTAGGTTGGCCAACTTTACTTTTTGTTTTGTTGACTGATGCTCACGCTTGCGCTGCCTATGTGAATGGTGATGGGAAAAACCGTTGTTCCAAATAGATGGAAAGTAGACCAGTGAAGCAAGGTATTTCCATGGAAGTGAAGAGCCGACGACGTATCTTCCTTTTTACTCTTGTATTGAGCTACTCGATATGACTAGGAGGATCCTTTATGTTGTGAAAAACTGGCACTTGCTTTCCCCGCGTTTCCGCATAACATACTTGATATTTACCACTGGATTACCACCTTGGAGAAAAGTGAGCGTTTCTTTTCTCCCCAACCCTAAACGAGTGTCGATGTGTTGGTTCCGATTGATTGGTTTGTATTATTGCACAATTCCACTTGATGACATAGAAGGGCCGCAACATAGGCCGATAGCCTCTCCCTCAACCTTTCCACTTTTGTCATTTACGCATAACGACAGTCGTTTGTACCTTTTGTCGAGTGGGTGATCAGGATGACGTGATATGCAGTCGACCCAAAATGTCAACTGTCCATTCTATGGCTTCATTCTTCCTTTCAGCTAGATAAATAAGTGGAGTTCAGGAATACCTTTGCTCTCTCCCTTTTTATGTTATTAGATCCGCCGCCAATTTCAGGAGAGGAAATAGAACTCCTTTTTTAAAACGGAACCACTCTGGCACGCCACGACTCACTGGCTTCATTTAACATGAAAGCGTTGCTCCAAGCTCCACATGCAATTTTTCTCTCGGCCTGTGTCCAAAATTGAAAATCTATTTGAATTCCCTGAGGCGTCTGTGAGAAGCTACTTGTTAAAATGTGATGGTCATGTACTCCATGCAAATAGAGGAAAAGTGTCAAAGGTAAGCTTACATTTTAGGACTTGACTCCTTTCACTCTCTATCTCAGCCAGTTCGGGGAATACAAAATCTGTGTCGAGCCCTGAGTAAAATTACCAAATTTCCGGGAAATATATAATGAGCAAGTGCAAATTGAAAGGATTTGTTTGGCGGATCCAATTCGATTCACAGGAAATCCACTCTTTTCGATACTCTTTGTCTGACAAGTTGATATGTTTTCATCTAGGGACAAGTTTAAATATTTTACTAGATTTGGACTGGATTAGGTAAACACTTTTTATGCTTACATATTACCTCTCGAAATTGGGCTCGCTTGAAAAATTCGCTCGTTTAGAAAAAACATTCAACCGTCATTTAAACGAGGACATGATGAATCTCGCTGATTCACACAATAGCCACTGCTTCACAGAGTTAAAAACACGTTCAGCTTCAGCAGCCATGATCCCTTGGACAATTTAGCTAGTTGGTTGCTTCCAAATATAGATCACGTTTTAGCCATTCACTCACAGGTCAAACGGTTTCTTTGGATAAAGAGGAAAACTTGGGAATTCAGAAAGGGTGGGGATAAACCTGATATTTTTTCTCATCAAAATTGGATTCTTTTTTTAAAATGTCATTTTCCTCCGGCACTTGAATGAACTGCAATAGTTTATATGAAATAGAACTTTTTGAAAACTTGTATTTGGGAGATGTATTTTCCACAAAATATTTCGAGTTGGTCAATTATGATATTTCGGACTCTTCCTCGGAATGAATAGGGCAATAGAATTTGGCATAGTTTATTGCTCCCAGAAAACAATTACGAATGGAATGTTGCTCTGCTGATGGCTTATTTTATCTTTAAGCACATAGAAAAGCCCCTCATACAAAAAGGTAAATACTAGCTGGAGAGAATTATGTAAGGAATTGTGGAAATTGGTTGTGCACAAAATTACAACTCTTACTTGTGACCTGGAGCAGGCCTTTGTAATTTATTAGGATTTCATTGAACGGGTTAATAGGTTATTCAAGTTGGGAATTTGTCCAGAGTTAGTTTGCCACTCTGATGATTACATTAGTTGAAAATGGAGTACATTTAGGAGAGCGTGTCCATTTATGGAATGGAATGATTCACTCCAGTTTCATATCTTTTCCTTTTCATGTGGCTTTCATGGAATCCACTCGTTTTCCATGCCATTTATTGACTTTCCCCGTCTTTTGCGTATTTCCACTATTTGCTCTCATAGAAGCAGTGAAGACTAATAATGAGTGGTGAGCAAAGTGGCTAAAATCGTATTTAGAGAGTGGTGGACGGTGTAAATTCGTCAGAAAACATGTACTCCACTCCAACCACCGATTTCCTCATCATCAAGGCTACTTTCCCATTTTTCTACCCAATCGAGTATACATGAGTGGTTTTATGTGCAAACTAGTAATTTCCAATCCCTTTTCATGTGCTAAATAATGAGACAAGAGAATAATATTTACTGTCTGGAACAATGGACATTTTAATAAATACCATATAAGCTCTGCTTTCTCTCTCTCCCTCTAAACCTTTTCAGCATCCCCCATTTTCACTTTTATGAGCTGAGCCCAATGAAAAATACATATTGGAAGTGGGAGATAAGACTTCATAGAACATTATTACCAGCATTATGTCCCATTCCCAATCTCTCCAAATATGAGACTCAATCAGGAGCACTCTTTGAGTAGAACTTGCTCATTCAACCCTTGCCCGTTTTTTCCCCAGCGCATATCTAATACTTGCAGCTGATATTTTGTTAGTGGGCTTGGTTTTTTTTTAAAAACTCATTTCATTTTCTTACAGCTCAGCATTTAAAAAGCCTCTATTCTGGACAAAAAATTGTACCTTTTTGAACTACTAGATGCCCAAACTATTATGGGCATTTGAGCAGAAAAAATCGGGCAAAAACTGAATCCGTATTCATATCAGCAAAATTTTCTCCACGTATCACGTGAGACAGTGTAACAGATTACGGAGTGGAGCGAAGCGCCACAGGTCACATGGATGAAACGATCCCAGTGGAAATCTACACATGCATACCCTTTTTTTACCACCATCATATCATCATCATGCGGAGCCACCCACCCATCCGCCAATTTTTCCCCGAGTTATATCTACTATATCACATAATAGTGGTTGAAGAAAGCAGTGCGAGTTTTTTTTCTCTAAACTTTTTCTCTTGTGCGAATATTCATACTTGAATTTTCATTCAAAACATTGGCATTTTTCCATGTCGCTCAAACGTTATAAAAGTTTTCTTGTGGAAATGGAATGGTATAAAGAAAAGACCATGTCTTTTCCCATTTTTCTCACTAAACGTTCGTCAGCTATGGGATGATAGTGGTGTGGAAATGTGGTTGCTGGCGGTGATGGCACATTCTTTGTGTAGAGTTCCGCTAACGAGAATGTATTTCCTAATATAAGTGGTGAAAGAGAGAGAGAGAGAGAGAAAGTTTCTATTTCTAAAATGGTAATATGCTTGCATGATTAAGTGCTGTAGGCAGGCTCATATGACTTAGCACATTTAAAGATTCTTTCCAACCGCGGCCAAACCTATGGTCTATTTGTATTTAAAATATGATGGAGAAATGACGTTATGGCTGATATAATAACTATTTTATTACACGATGTGGTTTGCACTACTTTCTCTCTGCTTTAATCATATCATGGCTTATTTTTGGGTGATATTTTAAGCAAGAAAAAAATACACACTCTCTCTAAAAAAGTAATGTGGCATAACCCATAAATGAATAATTACAAAGAAACCAGCATTTCCACATCCTCTAAGCTGTGGAGCAGAAGAGAGTGAAATTTTAATAAAAAATTATTCATAATGTACTTGATTATGCATGTATACTCAATAGAAAAGAATTGAGTTTGAGGGGATTTTTTTTCTGTTGTAAGTGAGCAAATACTAGGTTCTCATTGATAGTAAAAGAGAGAAAGAGTGGCTCAGCAAGATCATGTATGCTTAGCCCAGGATTGTTTCTTTTGTCGTGAAACGTATCAAAAGTTGCTCTTGGGGGAGAGGGAGAGCAGAGCAGCATCCAAATTTAAATACATTTTGGGAGCTGACCAACAGCACTGATTTCCTTCATTCGTGATGGAGAGCGAGAGAGAGAGGAAAGCTGTGGTGGGAGGGAGGAGTGGGAGCACATAACGGAATAATAAACTGCTCTGCGTCCCATATTTAAACAAAAGTTTCCTATGGGGAAAACAGGATTTACCTTGTATAAAGTTACACAGACAGAGTTGCACTTGAAATATTCATTCAAACTAAATCCTAAAGGATTTTGGTTCTTTGAGCTTGTTTAAACCGAACCAGGCATAGATTTTTTGTTCTCTCTGGTCCCCTGAATGATGGAATGAATGAGATTTTTTTTTTGTGTGGAGAAATAAATTTCAGCAAACAAAATATATTCGTTTATTAAAGGTGAAGCGATATATTATTGTGGCGTAATTCCAACTTCGACACTGATCGAGAGTCTCATCGGACTAGTTAATTTGTGTTTTGGTGGAAACGTATGTCCGTTATTGTGTAATCAAGTCACTTCAAAATAAATCAAGTATGCTCAGTTGCTCGTGGGAGAAAGATGAAAAATTCAAAAAAGCATATCTACTTTTTCCCAATGGTCCTCGAGTCGAGAGAGGAAGTAATGTGGGGTTCATTTCCCAACTAAATATTTTAAAATTCGGGGCAATTAATCTTCTCTCATTTCCCATGGACTTGGAAACGAGTGGGGTTTTGGGAAAGCTGGAGAAAATTATAATACATTTTGTTCCAAACTACTTACAACACAATCGATCTTATTTGACTTTTACTCTAATAAGATCCAGTCGGTTGGAGAGAAGGGCTGGTCTCTCTCCCAGTAAAATATTTACGGGAGTGAAGCAACCTCGAAATTGAAATGGAAAGTGGAAGTTGTTGGGTTTTTGGCTCTGCCTCACTTTTCAATATTGAGTTGTAGTTAGAGAGTTGGAGTGACTTGGCTCTACCAATATCACTCTTTTTCCCTGTCCAACTACCTCTTTTTCAACTTGCTCCTTCATCGGCAGCTTATTCTTGCATAACTTTGGGAAGGGATCCCTTGCCCTGCCCTTCTCTAAACACAGATAACAAAGGAAAGGAGGATGACTTTTTTCACTATTCCACCAACCTAATACGAAATGGTTATGTTATTATTTTCTTCCTTTCCCTTTTTGTTCTTTTCCTGCCACCGACTTTCCCATTTTCTCTATAATCCTTGGCTCTCTGCTCACAGCCAATTTTTACTGTTTCGGTAATAACGTCCTTACTTTATGTGCTGGAGAAGCAAACCGTGTAACAAACAACGAGATCTGCATACCGCATCTAGTTTGAGAAGAGTAGGAGAAGAAATGCAACAGCTCAGAAATAGGTACAGCCACTTCTAGTGATATATGCAGATCGAGTCCACGTCCTCCCATAGATATCAACCTGAGTCAGCATATTTCTCTCTTCTTCTCCAAAGAGCAATAGAAAATCGGCTGTAATATATGCGGATGTTCATATTTGGTAATGTATTGGAAAGTTGAGATTTTGAGTATTCATGAACTTGTAAGGAGAGGCAGTGATGCGAACCCAGCTATCACTTGTCTTCTGCTGGAGTCGTGTGTGCTCCATGCTCCGCTGCTCTTGCTTACCTCTTCGCCTCTTCAAGATTCCGACTATAACTGTTTCTCTCCGTTCTAAACTGATTTGTATGTGAGTCTTCTCTTTCTCTACACTCAACCCAAATACGAATTAGAATGACTCTGTTTACACCAGTCGCCACGTGAACTCCTACATGGGATGACGATAATTTTGGATGATTGCGGTGTGCATTCCTTGATCTACGTGTCCTTTATAGTAGAGTAGAGATGCTTTCTCTGAAGCCAAAGTACAAATCCGTCTGGTTCACAGCACGAGATTTCAATCAACAATCCACATTTTCAATAAGCGGAGGAGGGAGAAGATCACGTAACTTGTCTGTAGACTCTATTTGCATAAAATATTGGTAACACAGAAGCAAATAAATATGGATGGTCTAGCCCCCACCCATAAAAATGTTTTAGATATGGAAATAAAATTAAGAATATCTTCATCAATAAACTTTATACTTTCTTCAAAGTTAGCCAAAGTTTTTTTCATCACGGTATTTGCCATTTATTTTTGTCGGGAGAGGCAAAAGAGAGAGAGAGAAGGGCATGTCGAAAGCGGGAAAAGTTTTGTGGTGTTCGGAACGGAACACTCTAATATATCTCTGATATTTGATATGTAATCAAGTATAATATTATTCCTCTTGTGAGAACCGCTTCAGCCATCTGAATACATTTTTCCCTCTTGCCATTTTACTAAAAGGATGGATGTCTTTTTTCTCCTTCCTTCCTCCACGTATTACACTCAAGTGGCAAGAATTGCGATGCAATGTCGTAACGAAATGGCTATAAGATTATAACTTTCGGTAAGAAAAGAGGAGAAAAAATAGGAGAAAAAAATGTTCCAGTGGTTTACTATTTCTCAGAAAGTTGACTGGTCAGAGAAAAGAGTAAAAGAACGTACGCGCGATATTTTTTGGTTCGTTTTTTTTCTGTGATATTCGGCCATGTATGTGTTAGCCCACCATGTAGCCGCTCAGATTTATAATAAATCTTTTTTTCTCCTTCCTTCCTCCACGTATTACACTCAAGTGGCAAGAATTGCGATGCAATGTCGTAACGAAATGGCTATAAGATTATAACTTTTGGTAAGAAAAGAGGAGAAAAAATAAGAGAAAAAAATGTTCCAGTGGTCTACTATTTCTCGGAAAGTTGACTGGTCAGAGAAAAGAGTAAAAGAACGTACGCGCGATATTTTTTGGTTCGTTTTTTTTTCTCTGATATTCGGCCATGTATGTGTTAGCCCACCATGTAGCCGCTCAGATTTATAATAAATCTTTTGGATGGAGAGAAAGAGAGAGAGAGAGAAAGCAACGAAGAAAAAGTTTAGTGTTCTCCTCCTCCTCCTTCTCCAATTTTTTTTTCAGGAGGAAGGACCACGGCCGAGGGAAATGATATAGTGGCAATAGCAATAATAGTTAGAGTAATGATATAAGTGATAGGAAAGGAGAAAGAGTCATATGCAATAATATTTGACCACTTGATATGATATCTCGCACTTGAGAGATCATGCGATGATGATCAACATGACGGTCATGGAATGATCATAGAGTTACACATGACGAACATTTAATATCACCCTTGTAAATAAGGATGAGGGAGATAAACGTGGAATTTTATTACCCCGCTTTTCATAACTTATCCAAGTAATGTCCTGCAAATACCTAGAGCCCCTTATGGCGAAAATCGTAATGGGAAAGAGATTTTGTATAGATTTAGGGAGGACCACTGACAAACCTTATATTAGTCATCGTTGGGATTGAGAGACAAGTTGAGGAGAAACATGAGTGAGCGAGAGAGAGAGTTTAATAGGAGCATTATGAAAATATAGATGTAAACAAGAAGTAAGCTTTGTGCAAGAGAGAGAGAGAGTGAGTGATTGAGCTGGAAATTCCCGAGTAATAGTCTCCCACTCTGAAATTTCTCGGATGATGATGAATTTTTGGGTACGGGTGGTGGCCCCAACGGTCGTGGTGATGGTGGCTAGTAACTTGTCTTAATTTTCTCCCGAGGTAGAGCAACTCGGTGATCCTGAAATGTCAGTTTCAGTAGAGGGGAAAGAGTGACAGAATTTTGTCAAGTTTGACATCCTCATTGTACTGCGTTTTTGGAGAAAGCAGAGATATATTGTGTGAAAGGCTGATAAGGGCTGTGTGGAGTAAACATGCAAGAAAAAAATTGAGGGCGACCACATGCTACTTATTTTCCTTTATTGAATTTCTATTGAAGTGCTTTGCTCTCTCTAGTCGAATTCCACAGCTTATAAGGTCTAGACAATAATAAGGATAAATTGGAAGGGTTTGTCTAGAAATGTGCACTAGACGTCACACATTGTTTAACAATAAGTGGTATCCGTTTATTTTTGAGATTTTTTATGAAAAAATATATTTGCTCGGGGAATGTTTAAATATAAGTAAATTTTAGAGTGTTATAAAGCTACTTGTGGAGGAAGGATGGAAAGTAGAGAAAAAGCAGGTGTGTAGCCAAACCACAATAATTTTTTTGGCATGTTCTTCTTACAAGTGTAGTGACCCGATGGACACACCATATGAATTTCGGAGATGGAATTGTCCATTTAACTTATTTCTAGAGTGGTGTTCCATTGGGGGAAAACTAGCTTTTCTTTGTTGCCTTTCTCCCTTTTCAATTTCTTATGGATGAACTTCTGACATGGCTCATGTCACTAGCAGACTTGCTAGGAACAGATAGAAAGAGAGGAAAATAGAGAAATGAAAAGGTTTACATTGGAAAGAGGAAGGGTTGGAGGATTTGAATTGGAGTATTTTGTAAAGAGTGAGGAATGAAAGGACAAGAATGTTTTTTTCTCGTTTCTCGATCCGTAGGAAAAAGTAGAAAAGTATAATGAAAGAATGAAAAATGAAAGTGAGATGAGTAGGGAGCATGTAAAATGGAAATGGGAAGTTTTAGTATTCATTTTTTGGAGCAAGAGTTTTGTGTAAGTGGCACATGTGCTCCCCAATTTGGTAAAGGTGCATGTTCATTGCATTTACTTTCTCATTTATTACTGACAACTAGTCCTGGAGACTATGTGGGAGGGCTTGTTGGCCTTGGTAAGTTTATGGAAATGACAACAAGCAGAAGGAAATGGCATGGAAAAGTTTAACCTTTGGGTTCACCGTATACTAGGTAAAATATTAGCATGTTGTAGTGCATCTGAAGGTTGGAATTTCCCTTCTATTAACTTTAGACGAGTTGGAAATTTAAATGGGAATTGTAAAATATTATTTGAATTAATTTATACGTGTATTTCAATTAAATGATAATGGAATTCAGGAACTCTTCTGTTTTTGAATAAGATAAGTTTAGAATGCTTTTGTGTATTCTTGCAAAAGTATTATGATGGTCCACATTGCCTCTTTACATAATTCAAGTTTTTGAAAACAAGAAATAATCCAAGTCTTTTCGTCATAGTTTTTGGGAGATAACGGTTGTAAAATCTCTCCATCTCATCTACCTTCATCTTAAATAGTATAGAAAGTTTGTCATTGAGATAAAGAATGGTGGAACATGGCATAATCATCACAAGCCAACNTTCTTGCAAAAGTATTATGATGGTCCACATTGCCTCTTTACATAATTCAAGTTTTTGAAAACAAGAAATAATCCAAGTCTTTTCGTCATAGTTTTTGGGAGATAACGGTTGTAAAATCTCTCCATCTCATCTACCTTCATCTTAAATAGTATAGAAAGTTTGTCATTGAGATAAAGAATGGTGGAACATGGCATAATCATCACAAGCCAACACTGAACTGAATGAGCTATGAGCTGAGCTGGATAAGGAAATGAAATGAGTTTTTGTACTTTCCAATTTGATGCCCGTATTAAATCATCCCTTGACGTTATATCCTCTCTTGTTTCAGGCCACGGTTATGTCTCCCCTTTGGAGCTTTAGTTTTAAGCCCCCTCTTGGTGATATTAGTTAGCGTTTTTATTTCACAAAGTCGGATAATTTTACGTATGGGAAAGCGAACCGATGCGGAAACTCAAATGCCTTTGATTAATTCGATGGTTTTCGTATTATTTTTGTGGATAAGAAGTTTTTGGAGAGAAATATGAATAGTTATGAGGGAAAGTATTTTTGTGTGGGCCAAGTTTTTGATTCTTTTGTTGGGCCATTACACTTCGAAGAATAATGCAAACTAGTGTTCTTTTTTAAAGTTGGATGGAGGTGGCCGGATTTTTATTTTATTCCTGTCTATTTGAATACATTATGTAATAGATGAGGGAGAGAGACATTAGTTTAGACAGCGCTTTATTCCTTTTTTCTCATATAATTCGGGAAATAATGTTAACTCAGCAATCAAAACAATCTAGTTTTGCAGTGAAAGCACGTTTTTTCTATACGAAAGAGAGCTGTAACGCGGGTAAAAATGTTGATGGGAAAGACAAGAGGGGAGAGAAATGTGAGTGAACTCGGGATAAAAAATACAGTAGATATTTTGTGGTCGTCCATTATTGAAATAAATTTAGCACGTTCGTTTTACGAGCAAAACTATTCATGCATGTGTGGATATATAGCTCTATTTTTCCTTCCGCTGTCTGACTCCCATTTGCACTGAGTGACTGTCTCGTTCCCTCCAAAGCTCTCCACATCTATATCAGAGAGAAAGCGTCACTAGCGACCATGTTGTTCCGAGAGATGCATAAGTACTTGTGGCATCGTACTCAAGGGATTTAATTAAAACTTTTTACTGATGGAGCACATTCCTGTGGGTCATAAAAGCGCAACCTCAGGTGTCTATTCTAACGTGATTATAATTTCCCGTCAACTCTGTCATACTCGTGTGATCTAGGTCTAGGGGGACGACTGCGTAAGGCCAAAAGCAAATAGCTACTTGATTCTGAGAGAGGAGGAGCACGAAAACGAAATTAGTAAATGGATAGGAAACCCATTGCCTTTTAATTCTCAAGCTATTTTTAAAGCACGAATAATATTACCTGTGACATTGATAAAGAAGCTGGTGATGATGATGATGTGGATAAGCTCAATGATTAAATTGGAGGACACTTGCTCGAAAGGAAGTTTCAGCGGATAAATTATGAAAAAAATTATCAATTGATACCCATTATACTATTGTGTGGAGGGTGGCGTGTCACATCTAAATAAATCATTTACCGTTCATTTCATCCAGTAATAATAATTAGGGGTAGAAAAGATAGGCTTTTGTATGTGGTCTTTAACACGCACAAATTATGCGGAATTACCCAATCGCAATTTATTACTTGACAACCTCCATTTTAGAAAAAGGTGGATTGGGTGAAAAGTTTTTTATGAAATTAAAAATAATAATTTGGAGCATGTCATCATGTCCAACATAGCTTCCGGAGCGTGTACTCCACATTCCATATGATAATTTATTCCCAGTCACAAATCTAATTTGGAGTAGCATATGTGTAAAGTCAGGTGGGAGAATTGCGAATGGATATGGTAGGTTTGAGGGTGTAAATGAATAGCACATTACTATTACTTGGCTACCACATCCATTACCCTGACCCACGGAGGAGAATGAAATGTAGGACAATTTGTCTTTTCCACATTGCCTACATATGAATTACCTGTTATTATTATCATTAGGAAGGAAGAGTGGAGAAGAGAGAGGGAGAGAAATCCATCTGCTCATTTTCCCATTTCTCTCCCGAAAAGAATGAAAAAAGGAAGCGGATATCTGTGAAATTATTCTCGTTTCATGCATTATTATTTTACATGATGAGCATACAGCTGTAGCAGGTCCTTTGTTCCCAGTAGAAATATAAAGTAGAGGTGGAGAGAGAAAGAAAGAGAGAGAGGGAAAAGTGAATATTTTTTGTGAAAGAATATAAAAAGGGAGCAGTGTTTGTCTGTGCTCCCTTTGCCAGCAGTGGTGGTCGGTTAGTCGGAAAATCAAATTTTTTCCGCAAGCACATTTTCACGATAACAAAAAAGGTACGCCTGTGGAAAATTTACTGCATTTACGATGATATAAGCAAAAAATGTAAATGATGTAATATATAGATCTTGATGGTAATAATCTTTGAGCTTTTACTCTCTTCCTATTCTCCCATCTTTCACTTTTGGGCAGAGAGAGGAAAAATGAAGAGATAGATCTGGGAATGAGATGAGCGAAGGGGAAACGGGAGAGAGAGAATGGAAATTTTTTACTGGTTCGTTTGCTAGAATCTTGTTCTAAATCTCATCTCAGGTTGCCCAACTTGCTCTGCGTCGTTTACTCAGTAGTAATAGTGGCAGTGATAAGTTCTTTTTTCTCTCTACCAGCTCCTATCACACGGAGAATAAAAGAGTTTGACATCGTCTACCCAGCTCATCACTAATCACATTTTTCATGGGATGCTTTCATGCATTAGTATTTATGGAGAGAGGAGACATATCACGGCATTAGTATGGGGGAGTGTCATTTTTATGCGTTCTGTCATTCCTTGACAGTGCAAACAGTGGTTTCCTTCACCTCCTCTTCATCTTCTGAAGAGAGGGATGGCTTTCAGGGATTTTTTATTATTGAAATAAAAGGTGACTCGCAATTCCTCCCGTAAATGGAGTGGGGAACAAAAGACTCGAGCACGTTCTTCAAGAGGCAATGACGGACGAAATGTTTGTGATGGGAGTCGGAACATAAAAAATATTTTATATTTTTACCTTTTTACCAACACCATTCTTGCATCTGTTAAGAACGTCCTGAGAATGTTTGGAGTTTGAGAGTCTTCAACGTTTTCATTTTGTATCATGTCTACTCTTAAAAAACGAGAAAAATGACAGCCCAGGTATTTTTCCCATTTTCTTTCAATTCTTTCCATTAAAAATTTTTGCCCGCCGTGACTGTGAGATGACTTTGATGAAAATGGGAAACGTCTGATAAAATAGGGAATGTAAAGATTTTTCTAAGCAGAGTATAAAAACCCATCTCATCTTTTTACAATGATACCACATCAACCATCTAATCTTCTTCTGCTGATATGAAGTGAGAAATATTCCAAATGGATGGGAAAATGACAGCAAATATCAATCCTAATATTTTTCACATGTCACTTGTTTTCCAACTGAAGGAAATTGACAGTGATTATTATTTTGAGTTACTAGGAAGGAGAAAAACACGTGGGGTGTAGATGATTTGATATGGCTCCATTTCTGGTAATTTTCAAAGTGTAAGAAAATCAAAAAGTTGGCCATCAATCAGAATGAATCGTGTTAAGCTCTGGAGTGTTGGTGAACAAAGTGCACTGAAAGAATAATGCTGAGATGGAAAAAATCTTTTATTTAAAACGGAATATCATTATTTGTCATCTGATTTCTTCCTCCAATCCTTCATCATTCTTCGTGTGTCTATCTCCATTACATTTCTTGGCAGATGGCATACTCCCATTGAGATTAAGGCAATTGAGAAGCAGCTTATAATTTTGAAATGGAGAAAGTAAAAGAAGGGAGAACGAGAGAGAGAGAGAAAAGAAAGGCAAAATGAATGGAAAGGGGAGGAAAAAGTTTATAATGTTATAAGTTGAAATCATTGTTCCCACTTTTCTTGTTTGCATCATTGCTTTTTAGCTTCATTTTCTTTTATCTTTTTATTCATCACCTTACTTTTTCTCAGGCATAACCTCTCTCTTATCATCATCGTTATCCTCTCTCTCTTCTTCAATGGTAGAGTTTGGTGACGAGCACAATGACGGTATTGACACCAGCTCACTATAGATTTCTCTCTAAGACTTTCCTCCTTTACCAAGTAAAACTACAATCCTTCTTCTTTTCACATCCTTCTTAGTTGAGAATCTCGTTTTTGCGTCAATTGAACACAGCCAGAGAATGATGAGGGGGCCCAGAGATAAATAGAAAGTACGAGGAAATTGGTATCTCTCTCTTTTTTTTAAAAAAAACTTTTTTTCTTCAGCTCCCTTCAAGAAAGTAGCACTTTTTCTTCACAAGCTGAATTTTTTCTTCTTCTTCTTCCACTTTTTATTTACTTCTCAAACCGCCATAGCATTGCTACTCATGCATGTATTAAATAGATTTGGTGATAAGAGAAGAAAGAACTACTTGAGAATATCAAAGGGAAAACACTGTGCAAAATCTTTTCCCGTCGCTTTTCTTCCTCCCAAGAAAACTCGCTTTTTCAATCCACTCGCAATTCCTTCAATTCGGCAACGTAATTTGTGATGTGTGTGAACATGTTGAACATTTAATTGTGTGTGAATGTGAAAAGAGGGTGATGGAAGAGGAGGAGAAAATGCTGGTGTCATTATCATCATCTTGGTGGTGATGATGGCATCAACATCACAATCGATTTCACAGATGCATAAGAAAAAAATGTAGTGGTTTGAGAACCTCTTCTCCCTGAGTGACAACAGTCATCCCTGTGGTTCTTCTTTTCTAGCAATACGTTACTTTTCTCTCTCGTTTCCTTCTTTTTTCTCTTACCCGTCTTCAATGTCATAATAGGTGTATCGTCACCACTTTTACAATATCCCTAGTTTCTCTTTCCACACATATCGATGTTCAAGTCGTTAGCCAGAGTGTTGGCTCCTGCCCTGCATAAAAAATTGAGGAGACATCATCCACAATTCGCACACAAAACACTCAATTCCTCCATACAACATAGATGGGGAGAGTATCAGTCCAACTGAACATTTTATGAATCTGGTAATAATGGTATGGC
Organism: Rambutsinella grinnellia; assembly: GCA_027743725.1. NCBI lineage: Eukaryota > Metazoa > Arthropoda > Collembola > Entomobryomorpha > Entomobryidae > Rambutsinella > Rambutsinella grinnellia. Next base: position 4,107 of record JAHZMU010001075.1, on the reverse strand, counting down.
TTTACATCAACACTATTTTTCCATCAACTTTTCTTTCCCAGATCATCTCTTGGATGATGATGGTTGTCGTATCGTCATGTCTTGTGTAATATGCCGACCAGCTGGGTATAGTGAGAGAAAACTTTTTCTCTCCACATGATCTAAAGGATATAAGCAAGTCATCAATATCAACATGTATTTTGTATGTGGATGGCAGCAACTTACCAAGACTTTTAGTTCAAAGAGAGCAATTTTCCTGTTGATATTTTTTTCCAGCTTTTTTCTCTCTCTTTCTCTCTTTACTTTTCCTTCCCAGGAGAAAGGAAAGGAGCAGGAGGAAGATGCTTTCTTCAAACAAAATGTGTAATGGGAAGGTCTCTTTAGTACTTTTTTCTCTTCTTCTTCACTATCAAAGCAAACAAAGAAGCTTTCTCCTCACCTCTTCTCTACCTCCCTTGTCAATAGTAAATAATAGACGTTAACATCTCGTGTCAAAACTAAAACCAATAATGAAGAAATGCGCCGCTTCATTTGATTTTCTATTTGGACCGTTTTCAATCATTTATAGAGAGAAAGGAAGGGCCTTTGATGTACCATTTTTTTTACAACACGTAGTCATCCATAATAGAAAGAGATTTGAATTGGTTCGTGTAACGGATCCGAAATTTTAGCAATTCAGACAGCTCTTCTGCTTTCCCCTTTTTGATGGAAGGGATGCGAAATTTTTTATGGCAAAATGGATTCATTTGCAGTTGTTCCCTTTCATATGAGACAAATAGCTTTTTACTTATTCCCCGTCTTCTTCCATTAAAAAAAGTAATGCGAGCTTAAAGGTGAAAATAAGTTCCCTTTTGGCTGCCCAACAGACTGCAACTGGTCGAGAGAAAGTACGTGCACACTGTCGCGGTTCATGGCCCTTGTTTGATAAAAAATATAAATATGTAGGTTGCGGAAAGGTCTGCTAAGGAAAAAGTTATTTCAATTAGTTATAAAACAGATATTGAACAACAATTTTTGCCACCCAATAAATCAGTCTCCTTCCCCAGCTGCAATTGACAAGAGGGTTAGAGAGAGAGAGAATGAAGGCTTCGGAGAAAAAAAGAACACTAAAGGGTAGAGAAATGGAGAAAATGTTATTTCCAGACGACTTTCTCTTTAGGAGAAATCATGTAAAGAGAAACAGTTCGTGCCAAGAAGTTACTTTTATAAAAGAGCCAAACTACATGTTTGTTTACACAGAAGGAGAAGGAATAATAAAATAAATCCTTTCAAAAATGAATAAAGAATTATACGATATAGGAGAGAATATCTGTATGAAATGGAAATTGGAGTTTGGGTATCACCATCGCCAACACCACATCTTGATCCAGAAAAGGCTAGGAAATTGGGGTATAATATGGGTACATGGAATGCATAAGATTTGCATCTTATAAAAAGGGGAAAGTAGTCCTTGGCATAACCCATTGTACCTATGTACAAGGCCATTTCTTTTTTTAAAAGCAACAAGAGGATTTCTTAGGATTTTTCCAGTCTTGGGCGAGCAAATTGAATGGGATAAGGAATCCTTGTGGTGTGATTTTTATCATAAGAAAAGGGAGACTTATCGTTTTGGAAACAATATGGATGAGAGGAGGGCTCCTGCCTCCGCATAAATTCTCTAGTTTACTCATTGTTTTTATTGGGGAAGGGTAAATGAATTTTAATGAAGATTACGACTCGTTGTTTTTGTTCATTAAGTAGTGTCATTTGTGTGGAGAAAAGGTTTGCATTTGTGTTTAGTAAGCTGTTTTTTTAAGGAAATGTTTTTAACTCGTGTAATTGGAGACTGACACGAAGTTTGAGAGTCCCTTAATGGAAGAATGATCAGAGTCATTATTGGACAAGTTTGCCTTTCAAAATGTCTTGAGTTTGCTGTTTTCATCATTTTGGATGGTCTCATTATAGATATTTAAATGGGGAGATGCTTTGATGGAAAGGATTGGAGTCTTTTGACATTAATAATGTGAGTGATGAAATTGGTATGAATTTCATATTATGTTTGTGACTTGCAATCAGTCAGCTATTGATTTACAATGTTTAATTCATAACCGTACTCCTCATTATTTCCGCTAGTCTTTTAGAAAATTGGAGTTTGTGTAATAGCAGAGATGAAATCAGCAGTAATGAAGTATGGTATCATTTCTTAACGTGAATTATTTATGAATTTTGCAATCTTGCTGTTTTATCATTCATTATAATTGGTTATGTGCTAAGCATACTCACGCCGAAATAGTACGCCGAAATTTCTAAGCTCACGAAAATTCAGTGAAATGTCAAGTTTCAGATTTAATTGCTGAAATAAATTTGCTAATTAATTTCAATACTTTTGTAGTAGCTTGTTAGAGATGCTGATTTTTTTATATTTAAATTCTAAGCACTTGTTGGAAAGCATAGAAATGTAAATAGTGAAAGACACTCGCAATATTTCATCATATCAAATTCCTTCCTGCATTCCCCAACTTTCTCCAAAAAAATTGAGTAACTTTTCTCCATTTTTTCTCCTCCAATCTCATTTCTCTCTGAAACATTTTTAAAACAATTAAGCAACTACAACAATTGAGATCTATTACGACATAACTATAAGCTTCTAGAAATAGTAGAATAGACTAGATGGGTTTTAGAAAAACTACATCTCTTCCTTATCCCCCCAAAACGTCTTTTGTTTTAGTGGTGGGATAAAAGAAAACAAACATTTTCTCCTTATCCCTCTCCTTCCTTCTTAACTACGTTGGAGAGTTTTGATAAAAAGTTGCTCAAGGACTCGAAATTGTTTTCTTATTCTCAAAAGCATATTTAACTCTACCACAATAAAAAATTATATTCGAGTTAGTTGATCCTGGTTAACTATTCTCATTACTGACTTGGCTCGTGTCCTTGTTCAGGACAAGTTACTTCCTTGTATTTCCGCACGAAAAGCATTGTTCATTATGACCACTCTTGTTCCCCTGAAATACGGGGTAAAATTCACATTTTATTATTGGATTTCACAACGTCCGTTTCATCATCCCCTATTTCCCCAGCAGAGAAAGTTTATCACGACGAGCTAGGAAGACTTTCAAAGTCGGGTTTCGTATTTTGAAGAAAGTTTAAAAGAGATTTTAAGTACTCATTAGAGAGTCTCAAAGTATCTGGTTACTATTAACTTGTATTTCTGTATCTCTCACTTTTCTCTCTGCCCAAACCCCTAAAAAGTTGTATGGGATGATATCTCTCTTCTCCTTGCTCGTTTTCGGCTCGGTGTGAAAAACGCTGGTGAGGGCTGCGATACGGGCTACAATTTACAAGATGATAACATCCTCTCTCTCTCCCTCCCCACTAGAGTCATCGTATCATCATTCCACTCCTCATCATTATCATCATATACATATTAGTTTTTGAGGTACACCATTTCATAATTATGGACTCTATTATTTCCTAATTACTCTGGCAACTTCATGAAATCCCTCTTTCCTCTTTCCTCCAACTCTTCTCCAGTTTCTTGCTATCGCTCTCCCTTTCTTTCTCTCTCTCTCACCATCTCACTTCACGTTTTTTTAATTGGCTTAAGATTTAAAGCCGAAATGAATGAGACGGAAATTGAGGAAAAAGTTTCCCTTTCCACCAATTCTTATGAGTACGTAGGAGGATGAGAGAGAGAGAGAGGAGTACGGACACGCACAATATTTCCTTTTCGGATCGGAGATGAAATAATAGGGAGCGAGTTGACTTCTCTGGTTTCCTCTTGCAAAAACGATAGGCACAGCCTTCTCGCTCTTGATGATAGTGGGTGATGGTCCCCATGATAACGATTCCTCTAATGATAGGTATAAGGTCCTATATATGATAGGAACGTGTGTCATTCCCCGTAAAAAATCGAGTTTTGCAGGGAGAAAGGCCATAATGGGAGAGGTATTGCTAGCATCCGTGATCATCATTACGATGCAAGTAGGTGTTGATGCACAAACTACTATATTAAGAGTAAACGGTCCTCTCATTTCCCCCCGATTCGCTCAAGATGATTCATTGTGAGAAATGTATTTTTCTCTCTTTGTTTTCCTTCCTTTTGAGAGTTGCCGGTAGTAAAGTCCTTTTTTGGCAGTGGACTCTGAG
>JAHZMU010001074.1:0-19670 GCA_027743725.1 Rambutsinella grinnellia | reverse complement strand
ATCACTACAATTCATTTGCAGGTTTTCCCGTGTTAAACTATTCACTATTTCCGGAGTTATAAAATGAAATATGACCCCGATTACACACACACGTCTCACTTGATCCACAAATCTCTTTGTCTATAAACGTCTTATAAACGAAAAATGGACTAGTAAAAAGAAGGCAGATTGACTTTGGCGAATATGCTATCTCATATTTTTCCAAGGTTTGAATAAGGCCAATAAATTCTTTTGTTTTTAGCAACGACCCATATTGGTAAATGGATCCCGTGCAGAATGTGAAACAAAAGCCAGTAAACATGACGAAAATTGTTGTGAATGATTCAGGAAGGTTTGCGAGGTGGGCGGATGTGAAAAGGAGCTTGATGAAGATTCGGACAAGAAATGTAAGCCAACTGAAATAGTAAGTTTGTTTAGATAACAAGTTAAAGATTAACAACAATTTTGGACCTTTACCAGTAAAAGTTTGGAAAAGAAAATTTACGATGGGTCAAGTCATTAGGGGATGCACAACGCCAAACTTCGCTTCCTGGAAATAATCCTAGTATTTGGGAGATGATTAGGTATACTCGTAATTTCATTTTTGGGATGATAACGCGTTCGATTCAATACGCTTTGCTTGAAATTTGCTTGCCATTGTCATTATTTCAAGTAAACTGCAATTTTCATTTATTTGATCAAGTCTATCTAGTGCTACTTGGTTATAGCATTTATATTTGAACTTATCAAATAATTTAAAATTTCAAGTTATTAATTCTTTTTCAAAGTAGATAATAAATATTTGAAGACAATTTGACTATTGATTTTTTACCTACAGTTATAGGCTTGCGTGAACTGTAATGATGTTGTGGAAATTGAGCATTGACAGATGCATATAGTACATAAAATTGTTAGTAAAAATTAAATGCTTGTTGAATTCATCTTATTCTATGAAAAAGGAACATAGTATTGAGGCACAATACATAATATGGAATTTGTGCTTTCCATGAACTTTATGAACGTAATGAACTTTTTAACTAAGGACAAAACCCTCCATTCTTTTGAAACAAAAAGGTTAAGTTTATGTAAGCACTTAAGCTGGCAAAGTCTTACATATAATATTTCCTAAATTCTAATAGTATAACAATTAATTTTTTACTTTGTTCATTGTTTCAAAACAATATAGTCAGATGGATTTTGTTTTCGAAGAGAAACTTGAATGTCATTGTAAGAGCAAAATAAAACACGTAAATACTTAATGCGCACAAAGATTTAAAGTCTTTAAGGCAATAAGATTAAAATCATTAGCTTTCCCTTTCTGAGAAGGGCTTTTTTACAATAATTTTCAGATTGTTATTTAATTGATTTAATTCGCATAATGAAGGTTTTTGCGAAATTGAGTTTGCAATTGCTGTGGCTATGTTGCGCTGTTGATCTTACAATTAATTCCAAGGATATTCTTAATCTTACAACCTCGAATCACGACACACTTGTGAATGAAATTTCCAAGAATCTTTTTGGAATTTGGAAACTTCCCTTGACTGCCCTCAACGTTCACATAACTGACCATCCCCTTTTACAAATCAATCATTGCTTTTCAATCATCACGAACTTTCTACGATTAAATCTACCCGGTGGCATGCCTGTCCTAATAAGGCAGCCAACGTTTGGGCTTGCTTACGTCGTTGGCGAAAGTAAATCATATTATTTCACATGGTTTTTCACACCCAAAGGCATGAAATCCCCAGTGACCTGCTCAGAGAAAGGTGACAGACCTTGCTCCCAACTCTTTGCGCAGATTGATATTTACCGACTTACCATCCACTCCAAACCTTGGAAATGTTTAAAGCAATTAGATATCTTTCCACCGTACGTGAATGAAAATGCTAACTTTCCCAGGCATGTAATTGGTAAGAACCTGATCTTATCCAAATCTCGAACTCAGTACTTGTACCTGTACTATCCATTACATTGGAGACAGACCGTCCCACGACATAAACTAGCTATCTCGATTCTTCCAAGCCGAATTCCAATAATCCAAATATTTCTAGTTTTGCCCAACATCTCATTTCGTCCTGGCTTCCGCCTCACATTACAAGACCTTATCTTTAACTGGATTAAGCATCTCTCATACAGACAGTACACCGAAGTTTGGTCTCGGCATACCTCTAACATTTTCTTTGAAAATTTTCAATTCTTTTTAGTCCAACTAAAAGTATTATCAGATGCAGATTTAATAGTCTCCGAAATCAATCGAGTTTTAATCACTGAAGGGAATTGGAATCCTTTTATCAGGCTTGAACCGCACGATTCTAGACTAGATAATGAACTAATTATAAAAATAACCACAACGCACCTGCTTGAAAAACATTTCCAAACATGTTCGAATATCTTAAATTACGGAGGTCTATTTACTCACAAGGCAATTAGGTTAGCTAAAGAAACTTACCCTGTCACTGAAGAGTTAGTAAGTCACACTATAATCCATTTTTGGAACATTGTAATGAAAAATGCGAGCTACAGAATGAATTCATTTATGAGTAGTAGTGGTATCTCCTACCTTTGTATTAATGGGAAAGTGCAAAAGGTATTTTTAACCCCGTTACACTTTTCCAGATATGGCGTTGATGAGGCAGTAGCAAGATCTAAAATTCACATGCCTCTTAATATTCCTATTCAGTTTGATGGATTCCAATTTGTAGCTTGCTCTTCACCAACAGTGTCAGCTTTGGCATTTAAGCAATTGTTAAATGCCTACGAAATAGAAGTTTGGCTACTTTTGGTTAACACTGCATTATTCATTTGGGTATTTTTTAGGATTCGACAAGTCAAGCTAAATTTGCTTTCGATGATCAAAGCATCTCTTGAGCAGGGAAATCCCTTCGCTGATGACATATTAGTTGGAAATTGCGACGGAAATCGTATCCTTCTTGGAATATTTATGATTGTCGGAATAGTCTTAAGTAATGGGTATAAAAATACAAACGTTTACAATATGGTTGCCCCAAGGGAAGTTAAGCTTTATGAAAGATTTGAGGAGTTGTTTAGGGAAAATTTCAAAATATTTTCACTTTCTCGCAGGGAATCACTACGACTAAGAAAAGTTGCTCTTGCTAATTCAAGCACAAGCTCTGATAATGGAATTTGGTATAGCTATTCACATTCAAGCGCTTTCGTATCGCAAAAACTAAAAATTACCGTATTTGATACACAATCCGAAATTTTATTTTCGAATAGGGAACCTATAGAAAATATTTTATATGAAGGGACAAAACAATTGGAGTTACATGAGATGATATATAATCATAGTAAGTTGGTGCCAGGAAGCGCCGACGTTGTATCGCAAGTATTGCGGTTGTACAAGAAAGAAAATCCTAATTGGGAACAGGAAATTCATAGGATTAATAGTGTAACTGAGATGCTGCAAGAGATGTACTTGACTGCGCAGGAAATTTACTCTTTAAAAAAGCTTAGTAAATGCGACAAGATTGCATTACTTTTGAGAAAAAGTAAGGTTAAGCAAACGGAGAATAATTTGAAGGGGAAGATGGTAAGCGTTGGAAAAGAGATTTATTATTCGCACGAATACTATTTCACTTTTGGAGGGTTGGTTATGCCCGGATTGATTAAGAGATTGGGATGGTTTAAAGAGTCTGGGATTGTAAAGAGGTGGATGGAAATTATTCAAATTATTGTAAAATCTAATAAAGAGGAAATTATAGTTGAGCGGAAAGAGGATGAGAACCTAGCAGGGATTAAGATAGATGGAAATATTCTTGTTGTATTTACAGTTCTTGTTGGAGGATTAGCATTAGCGGGGATTGACTTTGTGGGCGAATTTATTATATACCGAGCAAAAAATATAATTATTTAATAAAATTGTTTACCGGATGACAAGGGTATGCAAAGGTGCCCTTTCTTTAATTTAATTTAATACTTTGGGTTAAATTGTTTTGACAGGTTTAAAATAATCCTATTAAAAACGATATGTGTTGTGCCACGTTGCAAACCAATTTAAAAAAATGTATTCATATAAACCAAAAACAAATTAAATAAACTCATTCTTGTCATAAAGTGATAAATTATAATGTTATGATTAATTTGTCAAATAAAACCAGCAACCAAATCGCTTCATCGTGGGATTGTTCGTGGTTACTCTGAAGCAATGCTAATTATCCTTGCCCTTGAATATTTTAAATTTTCATACAAATTTCCTTTTTTTACCTAAAGATAAATAGCGTGGTTGAAGTAAATAAGGCATATAAACTCTGCTGTCTGTCACCACTACATGAGTAAAATTCGGCGATAACTTTCCTCAATAAATGCCCTAAACAAATTAATTAATTAGAATGTTTTCAAAACAAAATTGGCACGTGCTAATAAAATATATCATTTTTCATGCCACATACGTTTCAATAATTTATTTCCACTAAACAATGAGAAAACTCTCATAAGCTGGTGATTTATGCTGGATTTGATGGTATTTAAGAGAAAGCTGAATAGAAAATTAACTAGTTTTGAAAGATCTTTGGGGCTTTTGTGAATATCTAGTCTAAAGTAATGGGTAATCTCATTTTCTCAATTTGTACTTTTCTTCTGCTACGTACGGCTATAGCTGGAATAGCAGATTATGATGGATGCTTCGAATATAAAAGTAAACTTTACTAAATTTTTACTCTGCTAATTAATTATTTAGTAAATTTTAAATGGTAACATTCTTATGCAGCAAGGTCCCCCAAGAATTGTGAGGAAGTTCAATTAACCGGTATCCGCAAAAGTGGATATTTCACAATCTACCCAAACGGTCCAAGAAATGCAGGTGTTGAGGTATATTGCGATTTAGAAAGTGATGGTGGTGCATGGACAGTCATCCAAAGACGAAACGCAACCTTATCTCCAGATATTGCAGAAGATTTTTATAGAAATTGGAATGACTACGCAAGAGGGTTTGGAAGGGGGCCTAGTTTCTGGATGGGTATATTTTTTTTACAAAACTATTAAATTTTAAATATCTGAATTATAACAAGACTTTCTTTTCAGGTTTGAATACAATTTCATCAATGACCATGTCGGCCAACATGCAGCTACGGATTGACATGGTCGACTGGGAAGATGAAAAGCGCTTTGCATTTTACAGCTCATTCAAAGTAGCAAATGCAAACCAAATGTATAGATTGAATGTGACTGGTTATAGTGGAAACGCAGGTGAAGTTAGAAAAATTCTCGTATCTGCTTATTAACCTAATTTGTTATCTTACCTTAAATTAGGAGACTACATGAGCTGGTTTGATGGAATGAAATTCACGACAAAAGATAGGGACAATGATATATGGTCGGGTAATTGCGCAGTTGATTTCCAAGGAGCGTGGTGGTATAATAGATGCGGGGTAATTAATAATATGATTTTCGGGACTATAAAATAAGGTACAGTTAATGACAACATTCGAATTCTTTAAAATGAACAGACAAGCCTCAACGGAAGATACAACGGAACTGGACAAACCGGAGTTGCCTGGTATACATGGCGAGGACTGGACTATTCAATGAAGCATGTTGAAATGAAAATTCGAAGTGCGGACTACGATGATTGCGTAAAAAGTGTTGTAAAATCTCTTTGCTTGCGCTAAATAACGTCGTATCCTAAATATTCTAAATTATTAATCTTAAAATTGATACATTATTGGTCTGTAAAATAATTGGAATATTAAACTGGATTTTAACAATTCAAAATTAATTATTTTTCAACGCATAATATATAATAAGTAACAGTTAATCCGAGCATCTGCAAATTTTATTGGATAATTAATTTTTTTTAAATCAATTCATCAAAATAATTTTTCCCTTTCGCTTACCTGACCAAGAAGGGAATAAGTAATGGCAAAATTAGAACTCCCTTTAATTGCAACAGGAATTGTTCCCAGTTCCATAAAGACAAAAGAAGCTTCATCAGGCAGAATTTGCTTTCGGTTTTCATTAATACCCAACCAAGTTCTTAGAGTGTTCATCTTGCATTGAAAATTATCTATTATTTCTGAATTAAAGGCTTAAATTCTATTTGACATTACCTGATTGGAAACATCTGCAGCCACTAATATAGCTGCTGTCTCTAATCCCAGAAAGGATAACAGCATTACTGAATTAATCCAACCGTAACCTTTGGGCAGTATCCCATCAAACCAAACGGCGTAGTGGAGAATAGTAGAAAGTAAAAATATACTTGTGTGCGTCCCCAGAGCATCATTTATGTAATTAGATAGTTCTTTGAGCAAAGTATACTCTTTATATATGTCATTCCAGCTCTTTCCACAATATAGAAATGTATTTTTTAAGTTACGCCTGCTCTGATTACAAACAATGTCGTTCGAAAGACTTTGGTTAAATTTCCAAACAAAAGTCCACAGCGTAAGTGACGCTAGTAATAAAAGGATGTTGGATAAGACCCCGACTAATCTTCGCTGAAGCCACCCAATAGCTGATATTGCAGCAAATACTTGCTCAAACGGAATAGTAGAATTGGGTTCCATGAATAAATTATACTTTCCATATTTTCCAAACATCCTCCACCAATTGGGTAAGGTCCAGTGATATAAGTAGAATTTATTCATGCGCGCACCACTAATCCAATCTAAGATGGATAAAGAAAGGCCGAATGTGCAGAAGAAATAAGAGATTAATTTCGCATAAGGGCTACAGTTCCTCCAAATTCTCGCCTCGGTTTTAAAATTTAATATGCAATTTAGGATTTTTGCGAACTTTTCCGGGTGAAACCATAAATTATAGAGGATAGCAAGTTTTGAAGCGATAAATGTTATTGTGTAAGCTCCTCTGAAATATCTCTGGGGTTTGGAGGAAGCCGTTGGAAAAGATTGGCGGATGTCGCTGATAAACCAGGGAATGAGCAAAGTGTTCAAGAGGAGAAATATGCACTTGCGCCATTTTGTTGCTTTTAGGGAAACTGACCCGGCTTTGATTTCGAGAGAAAAAGGGGTAAAGAAAAGGTTTGAGGCGAAATCAAAATAGTATTTTAGGAATTCTCCATTCTCAATATTCTCATGCTGAATATGTGCGCGCTTTGTTAAAGGGAAAATGGGGATGGCTAAAGGAAGTTTTTGAACAGTCATGTTCCTTGTCCGTTCGTAGATCCAATGACAAATAACAACGTATTCAATTCATGTGACGACATTTAAGGATAATTGCAAAATTAACATTGAGGCTTTAAATTGACTTTAATATTAGAAAGTAAATATTTACACAAATTCATCAACTTAATGCGATGGAAATTAATTTCTTCATTGATTTGTTAGCTTATTTTTGTGCGCATATTATAAAATATGTGACTGTTAATCCGAGCATCTATAAATTCAATGAATTCATTCATTTCATTATCCAAACTACTATAATATTAAGCAATAACTCACACTGGCAATTAGCTGATACGTAACCGGAAATGCATTGCTTCCTTTGATAGCTATTGGATTCGTTGTCAATTCGGCAAAGACGGATGTGAGTTCATTGCAAGAAATTTGTCTTCTGTTGTCATCAATACATAGCCATGTTCTCATGGTGCTCATCTTTCAAAAATATAGAAAACAAAACTATATTCTCTCTTTCTATTTCTATTTATTGTGTAAATAATCAAAGAAATGCAAGGAACCTTATGAGAAACATCAGCAGAAATAAAAATGATCGTGACTTCCAACCCGAGATAGCAAAGCAATCCTGTCGAGTGACTCCAACTGTAGCCAGTACTAGTTGTGATGCTTATCATAATTAATTGGAACCAAATCGCGTAGTGGAGAATAGTCGAAAGCAGAAACAAAGTTGTGTAGCGTCCGATAGCATCATTTACATATAGCGAGAGTTGTTTCAACCAAACATATTCTTTATAAACTTCTTTCCAATCCCGTCCAGAATTTTGGATTTTAATTTTGGAGATGAGCCGATCCTGATTCCGCTCAATATCAATCCAAAGACTTTGCTGGAATTGTCTAACGAATGTCCATAGAGATAGTGAAGCAAGCAATAATAGAATGTCGCACATTGCCCAAGCAATTCTTAAATAAAGATATCCAATAATTGCCAATGCTGTAAAGATACTATCGTACTGAAAAGTGCCTTGAATATCTTGAAAAAATATAGATTTTCCAGACAATTCATACATCCGCCACCAACCCTTTAAAGACTTGTAATTGAACTCGAATATTTTTATCCCTCTACCACTTAACCAGTCCATGATTGCAAAGAAGATTCCCAACCCGCAAGTGAAATATGAGATAAGCTTGGTTCTAGATTGTATTCTTTTCCAAACATTTGATTCTGATCTCATTGCTTTAATGCAGGTTAAAATTTTAGCAAATTTTTCAGGGTTTAGCCATAAATCCAAGATGATTGTGATCTTGGATAAGATATGAGTTACTTGATAAGCTCCCTTAAAGTATTGGGTTGGAGTAGAGAAAGCGTTTGGAGGTACTGTTAGAATAAATGAAAAGTTACTTATAATCCAAGGAATAATAAGGATCGTAAGGATGAAGCAAACTATCTTTTGAAGTTTAGAGGTAGCTGTAAAAACGGACCCATTTCTAAGTTTAAGCTTAAATGGGCTAACTACAATGGTTGAGGACAAGTTGAAAAAGTAATTTAGAAATTCTCCATGAACCTTGTCCTGGGTGGGCTTAACGTTTGGGTTTAATGGTGGAATGTAGATGCGTTTCAAATTCAAAGTAGTTTTCATTTTATATTGTTTTTACTAAATTGTTGATAATAAACTGACCACTTCAAAGTCAGAAGACTTGAGATAGAAGCTTTCAAATTGCGTACTAAAATAAATTTGTTTATCAGCTAGCTTGACTTATTGATATAATTAAATGAATAGATTCCAAGAAGCGTACCATTAATCATGATTCATGAATTTAATTGACATTTAGTAAAATCTGAAGCGAAATTTGTAGGTGTACTAATTTATTACGAGGCACTCCTATGTTTGCTCTAAATTATCTAAATATTCAACTCTCAAGGCAACATTTCCAGGAAGGAAATTTCCACTTTAAAATGCATTAATTAATTATTTATTTTTTATCTTCATGTGGTTTATGTCAATATTTAAATTGCGTTTAAGAGTGGTAAAATTCCGCTATTCATTAGCTTAATGTTACTTAGAATAAAATTATTTTTCCCAAGAATAAATTTACCAGCTTATTTTTGTGCGCAAATTGTAAAATACGTGACTGTTAATCCGAGCATCTATTAAATTAAATATTCCATTAAATTTGTAAATACTATTATTCTAAAAGCAATTAGCTTACGGATCCCAAAAGCTGATATGTAACAGGAAACGCATTACTTCCTTTTACGGCAATTGGATTTGTGCTCAACTCGGCAAAGACGAACGCGAGTTCATTACATAAAATTTGTTTCCTGTATTCATCAATGCCCAGCCATGTTCTCATGGTGTTCATCTTTCAAAGGCAAAGAAATGTCTTACTTGATATTTATAAAAATGTAACAATTTGTCAAATAATTAACCTGATGAGACACATCAGCAGCAACTAAGACGATACAGACCTCCAACCCGAGAAAGCAAAGCAAGCCTACAGGATTATTCCAAGTAATGCCAGTACTAATGCTTATCATAATTAATTGGAACCAAATGGCATAGTGGAGAACAGTGGAGAGCAAAAACAAAGTTGTGTAGCTCCCAACAGCGTCATTTACATATTGCGAGAGCTGTTTTAACCAAACATATTCTTTATAAACTTGATTCCAATCGCGTCCGCAATTTTGCATCTTATTTTTGGAAATGAGCCTATCCTGATTCCGCTCAATATCAATCCAAAGACTTTGCTGGAATTGTCTAACAAATGTCCACAGAGTAAGTGAAGCAAGTAGAAATAATATGTCGGCCATTACCCCAATTACTCTTAATTGAAAATATCCAATAATTGCAATTATTGTGAGAATCTAATCATGTTTAAATTTCGCTTGAGTGTCTTGGAAAAATATGAATTTTCCACAGAATTCATACATCCCCCACCAATTTGACAATGATTTGCTATTAGGAAAAAATATTTGTATGCCACGACCACTTAACCAGTCCATGATTGAGAAGAATATTCCCAAAGTGCAGAGTAAGTAGAAAATAAGTTTGGTTCGAGATTTATTTATTTTCCAAATGTTTGATTCTGGTCTCATTGCTTTAATGCAGGTTAAGATTTTGATAAATTTCTCAGGTTTCAGCCATAAATCCAGGGTGATTATGATTTTAGAGAAGGTATGCGTTACTTGATAACCACTTTTGAAGTATTCGATTGGGGAAGAGAATAGCGGTTGTTGTTGCTGTCAAGACAGTTACAAAGTTACTTAAAAGCCACGGGAGAGTAAAGATGGTAAGGATGAAACAAAGTAGTTTTTGAAGCTTTGAACTGCTTACGAGAACGGATCCTTCCTTCACTTTGAGGCGGAATGGGCTAAACAGAATGGTGAAAGCAAAGTTGAAAAAATAATTTAGGAATTCTCCACAGCCTTCATTAGATCCGTGGGTGGTTTTTAGAGATTCTAATGATGGGATATAGATTGACTTTAAAGCAGATTTCATTGTGCTGGGCTTGACTGCACACTGCAGAATGTGAATTGCTCGTTCCAAAGTCGCATTTTAATGCATTTAGTTTTTAAAAGCATTTCATTTAGCATGAATTTTATTAATACGGAAATTAAAATTGTTGGATTTAGTAATTTATTAGAAGGCGCTCCCATATTTGCTCCTCATGCTACAATATACTATATTTGTGTAATCATCAATGAATAAAGTGCAGTATATTATGTGAAACGAAAACTTATTTTTTAGGCTTGGGATTCGTAAAGCTGCGCAAAAACTCTCGTGGAGTTGGCATTCCCGTATTCTCTGCATTTTCTGGGTCTGCTTCGGCATCCTTCTTCTTATTCCAATAATACTCAAAGAGCAATGTGCAGCAAGCGAGAATAATCCCAACAAAGATGACGATGAAGACGCCACCTAAATAATCACATTTTAATTGAATCCTAATTAAAAGCATATTTTAAAAAATATTTTACCAATGTTGTGGATACTGATCCCATCAGACACAGGCTCCTCTTTAGGACACGGCCCGTTTGGTCTGTTATTCGTCCACCATGTCTCCTTCAAGCCTTCCAGATAGCGCTCATTTAAAAGCTTCAGAATCCTAATAACTTTTCATTAAAATCCAACTCATTTAAAAAATCCTTTTATCTTACGAATCATTCAGCAAATCCTTCAGAGGCGACCCTTGCTGCACCGCAATAGCGTACGGCTTCCTCGAGAACTCTTCCCCCATTATCTTCACATCACAATAGAGATTCGTCACCCATCTTAAATCAGTTGCGTCAGCCAGAAAGGCAAAAGCATCCACTTGATTCGGATCTTCTCCCCTGACCCGCTTAACTGCTTCGTCAAAATGCTCCGGGATTCCATTCTCTTTCATCGCTGCCAGAATCTTTGTATGCTTTTGGGTCACGGGAAAGTCCCAGACAGAGAGTAAAGCTCTCTCGTAATCACTCAGGGTGTCGTTCAACACCAAATCTCTCCAAAGTCTAATACAAATCATTAGTTAACCAATCGCTTTCATACATATTAACTTACTCTATAGAATTTGTATTCAATATTCGCCATCCGATTAAAGTAAATCCATGCCGTGCTTCCCATCTGCGGTGCATACTGAACCTTATACTGTTTAGCTAGGTCTTCTAGACTCTCAATCGGGTTGTCCAATCTCGACACTGTCAGGAAAGCCGCCAGATTCGCCGTATAAGAAGCAATCACAATGAATCCGAATAACCACCAGCTCGCAGCTACAATCCTTCCCGAAAGGTTCTTCGGGGCTTCACCTCCTCCCTATTAACCATTCATTCTTTGACTCTCCCCAGCTATATAATATATTTCTCTCACCATCATCAAATTATCCAGCGCATCCCCCTTCTATTAAAAACTTACCCGATCCTTCAACTCCCTAACCATCCCATCCCATTCGTGAGGTTCGTCCACTCCCATATATCCATACTTACTCACATTCCTAATCGTATAATTGAACCCCAAGTCCCTCTGCATTCTATCCAGGAGGTCAATACAGTATCCTGTAAAGCACCGACTATACTTGTCCTCCTTTGACTCGACGCATCCTTCCGTCTTGTAAACAAACGGAGGCTGGACAACAGTCACAACTCTGAATACAGTCAAAATATTATGCGCTTTCCAATCAGCTTCTCTCCCTTCTTCGGAATGGACTAGATCTTTCTCAGTAAATCCAGCTTTCCACACCCCCATTAGAGTAAACGTCTCCGGATCTTGCTGTTTAGGCTTGAACACCATTCTATGCATAGTCATCTCAATATAAGCATAATGTCTCCCAACTTCCTTCGTATCGTCAAAGACAAAAGGCCCCAATAAATTCTCATCTTGGATTTCCTTCAAGCTAATATATTTGTACAAGTCGAGTTCCAATTCGTCATCGTAGGTTGTCGTCTCCATGCATTTATTAGGGGAGAAATTTTCAGACGTTGTATTCCATTCCTTTTCAGACTTCATCTTCGCCACTGCCAATATAGCGTCAACTGTTATGTCAAAGTAGAAGAGGTCTGTGAGATGTTGATGTTTGAAGACTCCTCTGGATCTAATGTAACGCCAGCGTTCTGATGGATTTTTCTCGTCAATGACGTATTTAGGAGAGATGTGGATTACAGAGACGTTGTCTCGGCAACCAGTGCATTTAGGAAAGCCAGGAACCATTGACCAAGAGTACCATGCAAATTCGTCAGAGAAATAGGGACCCCCTCGCATTTCAGGGTCGGAGGCTTCTGCAAGCACCCCGGATATTTCGTTAGGGACGGCGGCGATAAAGAATGAGGTGAGGTCGACGTGGATCAAGCGGTCAAGTTGTTTCCGGAGGGTTTGAGTGGTTCGCTCGAGTTTTGTGAGGAGGTGGCGGCAGGGCAGGTTTTGGATGAGGGCTTTGTATTTGTGGTACATTTCTATAAGTAAGATAAGCTAGTGGTTATCAGTTGTTGATAAGAGGATAGTGTTTTTTAGACTTGCCATAATCTTCCTCTGCAAACATTAGAGCAGCCGCAGTCATATCTTGATGGGAAACCAATGAGCGCATTACCTGCGGGACGACATCGGCCGGGGGTGATATTGCAATGAGATAATTCTTTTGCTTGTCAGAGAGTTCTTTCCATTCACGAACGTCATTGTCTTGGCCAAAGGTCCCGGATATTGTTGGGATGTTCATAACTCGCGAGATATTCTTGATGGCGTCAGAAGGGAAAGTTATTTTGGTGAAGTCGAGGATGAAGTCGAATTTGGTCTTTGGATCGGCATTTAGTTTGTTGATGAGGTTGCATACTAAATTTAGAAAGGTTTTAAAGAAATGTTAAAAAATGATTATTAGGGTTATTACGTCTGCCCATCATTTCCGACTTGTCCGTATCATTTAGTTGCATTCTTCCGACTTCATTTGCTATCACGGGTTTGCCAGAATTGCGGAGAAAGTCGAGGGCGACTTTGTATGGTTTTAGATGGACATGCTCTTGGTAGACGAAGACTAGAATCGTAAAGTTTTTAAAAATTAAGTTCTACATCAAGTTTAAAATTATGATAAGCCTTTTTATTTCAGATATTGATTTGAAATAATCGATATCTTATAATTTATGTCGGTGGAGAGGGTTGAAGTGTTTTGAAAGTGAGCTTGACTAAAGTGTAGATTCTACACTGTAGAAGCTTTTGTGTTGCTTCTAATAAATTGTGCTACGTAACACAATCGATTACATTAGGTTAAGAAAGATAAATGTGTGGAGCAATGTGAGAATTATTTCTAAAACAGATTATATTTTATGCGAATGCTAAACAAAATAATTATTTTGAATCTCTTAAACTTACGGTATTTGACAGTTTCTACTTCTACTGCTTCAGTACAGATGAATGCTGAAAAGATTAGGGTTGTAGCGATAAATTTCAGAAATATTCGCAGCAGATGCTTGGCCATTTTTAGGCCTTTTCTTTTTAAAATTGTTTGGTTTTGGGTTGGATTTGATTCACTTTGAATATGATGAAATATGAAATGACACCTGCTTAGAATTTAAGAGACAACTTTGCCAAAGTTGCTATTTAAAAATATTTTTCCTACAAATTATGCTGTGTCAGACTGCTTCTACGGCTAAGGATAAAATCGGAATATAATATAATTGTGCTCATTCCAAGAGGGTTTGCTAAACGCTTCAAACTCTTTCTTGAAGATTAATAGGGTTTCATAAAAACACTTGAGAATCGCTTGTTGAATAGCCTTTTGTATAATTGTTCCGGTTTCTCCTTGCTTGTATTGAATTAATGAGAAGTAAATTGTGAATTTTAAAAATTCATAAAAGAATTGGCTGGAAAATTATAAGCATATTTAGCACATTTCAACCTGAATAAATCACGCAATTTTGACCTAATTTTTGCGATTTTACTTTAAATAAAACTTAATTACTGTAACTGAAACGCATCCCGCCCTGTCTAGATCTCTAAATTATGGAATGCATTTTCACAAAAGACTATTCCATCTTACTTCAACATAAAATTGCAATTATAGTGGATAACCTTCTGTAGATATTGAGCCTTTTGCTATTTGCCAAAGCTTCAATAATTATTTTAATACTTTATTTTAGCGTAATGTCTGCCGCCAATACATACATCATACCATACAAAAATTAATTTTAATCTTAACAAATTTTATTGCAAAGTAAAATTTAAAAGCCTTCGATAAGGTTCAAGGATACGAAACGCATTCAATTTTTGTGTGTGCGTTTGGGTGCGCGTAGTTTGCGGAAGGGATTATGTTTGTCCACGCTTATGCTTAATGAACTTTCTTGCTCGTAAAATTAAAATTTTATTTACATTTTAAGCTGAGTTTTAACACGTTTTAGTGCAACGGACCCGGCCAATTTTCCTAAAATGAACTCCAGTTGGGGTCTAGGTCTTGGCCGTTCCGTGATTAGAAAAATTTAAGTTCTGCTAAACCAAAATGGGAATACAAGACTGGAAAGTAAATCAAGTGTTAACTGGCTTTATCGGTAAGGTCAAAATAAATTACTAAATTAAAAAAGCTGCCCTAAACAAGTAAACTTTAGCCTCATTCGGAGGATTCGCCTTCGGTTGTGGATTGGCATGGTCAGCAACGGCAATTCCCAGCTTGGAAGAGACAGGCCATGCGGGCGACCTAACTTCTACTGAAAAGTCATGGATTGGAAGTCTGCTTGCGGTTAGTCAATAGTCAAAATTTTAATTAAGCTACTATTGAGTGAAAAGTAAAAGCAATAGACATTTAAAAAAATTAATTTGCTTAAAGATTGGGGCATTAGTCGGATGCCCGATTGCTGGCTACGCTATGAATCGAATTGGTCGCAAATTAACCCTTTGGACTTTCTCCGCTGTCGGATTCGCTGGATGGACGCTTCTTGCTTTGGCTAAGAAACCTTTATATTTATATCTTGGGCGGTTGTTGACGGGTAAATGCAATTAAAAATTATACAAATGAATGTTATTTAAAGATCTTCATTTAAATTTAATAAATAGGAGCTTCCACCGGCGGCTACACAATTGTAATCCCCGTTTTCGTTTCCGAAATTGCCTCAAAGGAAAACCGGGGATTGATTGGTTCCTTCTTCCTCGTTATGCTCTGCTTGGGAAAGCTTTTCTCGTAAAACAAAAATAATTAAACTCTCAATTTAATATTAAATATACATTTTTTATCCAGCAACGTAGTCGGCGTCTACTTTCCAGCAAACTCTGCCTCAATTCTATGCGGCATCCATCCCATCCTCTACAGCTTCCTTTTGATTCTCATCCCAGAAACCCCAAAATCTCTCTCAACCCAAAACAAACACGAAGAAGCTTACAAAGCTCGAACGTGGCTGGAACAAACGGGACTAAGCTCTCCATTTTATGCCTGCGCTAAGAGCAAACTAAAAGGGCTTGTTGAGACACCCGACCTTGAAAACCAATCTAAGCAAAACACTCAGCCAATTCCTAAAGTTAGCTTTAAAGAATTCCGTTCATCTCCCGAGCTTGTTAAACCCGTCGTAATTATCATTATCCAAATGGTCTTCGCCCAATTCTGTGGAATCAACGTCTCCACATTTTACACAGTTGAAATCTTTGAATTATCCGGAGACCAAATGTTCGAAGCCAAAATGGCTACTGTTATCCTCGCCATTATTCAAATGATTGGGTGTTTACCTTGCAGCATGCTTGTTGACAAATATGGAAGGAAGCTATTATTAATGAGTTCATTTCTAGCCATGGGCCTAGCAATGGGTGGCTTTACTGCTTATTTCTACATGCAATTATATTATCCAACGATATTAGCAGAGAATTCAATCCTAAGTTGGGTCCCACTTGGTTCTTTGGTCATTTTTAACTTGGCCTATTCCTGGGGAGTTGGAAGCATAGTTTGGATTGTCATGTCGGAGATTCTTCCTCCAAAAATTATTGGACCTGCGTCATCTTTAGCGAATGCTACGTTTTGGGGGTGCGCCTTCCTCATCACCCAAGCATTTCAGATGTTTAGGGCGAATGTGGAATTATATGTCTGGTTTCTCGGGTTTACCATTTGCTGCTTCCTCGGCTTTTTATTTAATCTGATGTTTTTGCCAGAGACTAAAGGACAAACTTTGGAGGAGATTCAAGCAGCTTTTAAAAATAAGTCTGAATTAAAAAAGGGAACAAAATAAACTATTTATAGTTCTTTGGGGTTTTAAATGCAAAAAGTCAATTTTATTTTACTTCAGATTCGCTCCCCTTTTACATAAAGAATAATTCTGCATATATGCTAATAAATAAGTTAGTTCCAAGTTAATCCAAGGCCTTCCACATCAGCCCCCAACACACCCATTTGAGTCGCAATGAACCTCATTGTCAACGTTGCCACATGTGCAGCTTTGCCTCGAGCATTTATAGTTATCATGGCCATGTCCCTTGCAACATGGACCGCAGTTATTGCAATTACAATCATGATACTGCGCTATCTGTGCGGATGAGGTTTCTGCAAAAAACAAAAAAATATAAGCAGTTTATAAAAATGAATGTAATTTTGAAGAGGTTACCTATTTGCATCGTCACAAAGTATATTGCAACGAATACAACCATGATTAAAGTCGTCTTATGCATTTTTGATTATATTATTAAGTTTTTTGGTTTGCAAGTCGAAAATGTTGACTGATGCAAAATGCTCAATTCAACAGCGCTTTTATATACCAAGCGCAAACGAAAACACTTCATTTCCAAGTAAGCCTGGGCCGCAATATTATTGATCACAAGCTAATTGTTATTCAATCAGTGTAAAATGCTTAACAATTATCACGTTAATGTAAGGTCATAAATTTTAAATAAACTGAAGGTAATAGTAGACTAAAGGTAAAATAGTGTGCAGGTAACTGAAATGAGGTACCAAATTCTGTCTTATTCAAGGTCAAACATTTCTCAGAATATTTCCAATGTTAAAATTTGACGCAGTTTTAATCTCTCTTCTCTGAAGTAAGCTAGCATGCTAATATTTAACATATCTTCTCCCAATACAAAGGACAATGCATTTTTCACAATGACAGTTGTCAATTGACTCTTCTTTATTATCGTTTCTCGGAATTGGAAATTTATTAATTTAGTAACTATAATTTTATTTGTTTATATGACTAATATGCGTATTCCTTCAACTTTATTTGCCATTCAAAACAAAACTACGTCTAATTTCTATTTGCAGATTTTCTTTATGCATCTATTAAAATGAAGTTTTTACAAGTCTTTTTCATTTTACTTTTAATAAATTTCTGCACTCCTACAACATTTGATAGAAAGCATACAATCCTATATTTTAGTCCGTATATTTTAAATACGAGAGATTTCACGGATACATACGACGAAGCAAGTCTTCTTCCTCTGATCAGTACAATTTCAACAAAATTCTCACGAGTTTACGTTTCCCGAATAAAGAAAAGGAGAAACCCAAGCGTAAAGCTAATTCCCGTTGTGATTGCAAATTTCAATAAAAATTTATCTCTAAATGGGTCCTCATCTAAGACAATAAGTGTTAATAATGGGATTTGATTTGGAAGACAAAAAAGGAACTAAAGAATTCAAAACTGCGGTGGAAATTGCAACACAAGCTAATCTAATATATCCGGGAACTGTTGAGGCTTTAGTTTTAGACAGTCTTAATATTGCTAATTTATGGCCGGACACAGTAAAATTTCTATCAGAACATGGCGCATATAAACCTGGCGTTTCCCTTCATATATCAGCTTGTAATTTGAAGCAAACATTTTCTAATGACGCTATTCGCGTTTTGAAAATGAGTGGAAGGATTGTCCTTGTTCATAGCCCAGATCAGCAAGACATGGAAAGGGGCCCGGAGGAATATGTTAGAGGAATCACTAAACGGTTTTCAAAGTGTAAGAAAAATATGAAAGGGGTAAATCCCAACTTGAATGTTTTGTTATCGGTTGAGTGGCCTGAAAGTGACTTTAATGGGAAGAGAAATGTTAGTAATTTGGTTTTATTTTGGAGGCTGATAAATAAGTGGGCGGTGACGAGCAATTCAGATGTGATTTTGGGAGACGCATTTGATGGCCCGAATAATATTCCACCGAGGAATACATTGGGATGGTGGAGATTAAAATCAAAGCATCATGGAGGACCGGAAGATTTTGAGTTTGAAGAAAAGGAAAAGTGTGAAAAGCAAGAGCCTATTCTAGATATCCTTACCGTTTTAATTTCACCACTAATTCTGGTGATTGGAGTGGGACTGTACGTCACTAAGAAGAGGTTGAGTAATAAAATGAGAAGAGAAAATGTCATTGTTGAAGCAAAGTTTTCAAAAAGACTTGGCCCTTTGGATTCAGTTCATAATGAAAGAAGTCGTGAGGAAAGCGATTATGAAAAGCAAACTCAGGTTGATTTACAATTTAGTCCAACTTGCATATGTAAGATTTAGTAGGCTTCTATATTTTTTGAAAATTCTGTCGTTCTAAATTAATAAATAAGAGTTGTGAGAAAGCTCATCAATCTATTGCGCATTAATTCAAAATAGTAGCACTAAGCACGCGAAGGTTAACATAAATATCATAATGTTTATTTAATATTGAAATGGCATCTTTACTAAATAAAATATTTTAGCTTTTCATCACACAAATCCTATCCCAGTCCAGTAAAGTTTTGCATTTTGATTTCAGTCACGCCATGACAATGAAGTTAATTATGAATTGATCAAGCCAAGGTGAAAAGTTGGTGAATTTTATACAGTAGCAAAGACAAGTTGGAGAGGAGTAAAATCTTAGAATTCTCTTGAATATCAAGGCAATACTTAAGGTTTAGTGTTTTCGAAATAAACTTGCCAAAATGCTTTCATCTTTTATGCGAAAGATCTACATTTACTATAATATCACCACACTTTCACCGTTCCCCCACTCATCCCTTTTATTATATCGGATAAGTTTAATCACCCACTTCATTTCTCGCTCAATTTGCTTCATTGACTTCCTTACTGGTGTCAATTTAATTGGCGGAGAGCTCTGGTCGATTTACATTGAAAAGGAGAAATTTTCAGCAGAACTTTTCTACACTATTTTTGGACAGCTTTTGTGGTTCTTGTGCATCCCAATGCTTATATTTAGTG
>JAHZMU010001073.1:0-15674 GCA_027743725.1 Rambutsinella grinnellia | reverse complement strand
ACAGGTATGTTGCAACGTAAGGGCCCACTTGCGCTGCAACTTCCTTGGGTTGCAACTTTTCTGAGCGACGCGGTTGGTAAAATACAACCACGAAATATTATGAAACAGAAAATAAACTTAATGCAACTCTAAAATTTAAATCAACTCGGGTATTATGTTATGATATGTGAAAACGGGAAAATGATTTATTCATGTGAACTTCACCTTATTTTCGAGATTTTTAGGGAAATGAATAGTCGCTTGCATGCTATCACGTAAAAATACTTGCAATAAAATCATCATGTAGCTTGCGTAACTGATTTTTGCATATAAGTAAAAGCAATTGCGCTGAAATGATTTGCAGAATTATGAGAGCTTTCCGGCATTTTTATATGATTACTTCCTTTCAGACGAGCAACATAAAACGGAACACGCAGATAATACATGTAGATGAAATATTATATGATATGTAAGTAGGTTGAAAATTTCAAACTTAAGAATATTAGGGTGATGACATATACTCTCTATTTTACAAGTTTATTCCTCTGCTAAAAATGGGATAAAACAGTCAATTATGTAAAAAGAAAAATTTATTTATCTCTCAAAACTTATTGTCAAAGTTGATCTTCGTTTTTTGAAGTCCCGATACTATGATGTTAGAAATGGCGTGCGTTGAAGTTAAGCACCGAAGTATAAATGACAAATATATTTTCCCGATCGGTTAGGCTTGAGTTCATTTACAGATATGTACGTTGCTTCTTCTTTCATTGTCAGGTCAAGACCTAAGAGACAAATGATGATCTGCAGGGCACCTGTTCTCTGTTAGTTCTTTGAATTACTTTCCATATCTCTATGAAAAAGGCTTGCTGCATAATAACAGAAACCGATTAAACTCTTTGTACGCACAGACAAGTGCATCTAAAAATGCAGACAAAATAAAGCGCTCGAATTCAAGTGCAACTTCATTTTTTATCTTCCGGCCTATTGGCACAGTATTACACAAAAAGTGAGCTTTTTATTACCGCCAAGATAACTACTTCCTTTCTTTGACTTGACAATAACACCATATTTTTATCAGATAATGATGATGATGCCAGTAATGAATAAAAACATTTGTCTATTTAACAAACCTAAGCATTTATGTTTATGTTATATCGGGAATTTATGCCCAAGGATGAGTTTCAATTTTGTTACAATATATGAGATTTGCTCCAATTTTTTAAACAGCTTCCATATGATTACAATTTAAGCGGACGTAACAATAAATAAAAATGCTCCCTTTGAGAGTGGAATGTAGAACGACATTTAGAAGGCGAAAATTAATACAAAATGAAGGTGAGTGGCTCGAGGATATCAGAGAATTACACTTTATTCACAATGGGAGGGAATCGAATTGTGTGGCAAAGTTTATTTTAATCTCGGTTTCATCTGAAATATACGTTTAAACAATAGGAATGCGTAGGAGGAGAATGAGAGAGAAATAAATGGTGAAAAGTCACAGGTCACACATTGAATTGAATGGGCAAATGAAAGGATACATTGAAAACAATATGAGCTACTGAAGCAAAATAATCGGGCATTATTGGAATTAAATACGGGAAATGAGAAAGTAAAAAGCACCAATTATATCGACTCACTTTTTTTATTCCTCTTACTTTTTGTAACAATTAAACAATGTCGCGGATATCGAAAGTGCCTGGGAAATTGATCGGTACTTTTGAAAATTCTGCACCACAAGGGTTGTCCGACTTGAAGACGTGTTCGCCAAATCTGATATGACAATCACAAGGTAAAATCACTTCTAATGCTCCTGTGGACTGAAAAGTAACAGTTTCCTCTTTCTGGAATGGGGGACATTCCACGCGAAGGATTTCATTTACATCATCATTCACGCTAGATTTTAAATTATCGACTAGCAGATATCTGTCACTTGATATTTTCCTGATAATTGGGAAATTGAAGGTGCCTGAAGGTTCACATTTGAATTCACATGCCATATCTTCGTCTTGCGCTTCGACGATGGCTTGTACACAACTTCGCCTTATCGATTGCTTCGTAATGCGCTTTTCATTTGGGAAAAGACAGAGATTTGGGTAATCTGACTCGCATAATAATTGGTCTTCACGAACTAGGTCTTGCGGAGTAATCAAGTAAGCACCTTCCGAATAGGTAGACGTTGTTCTATCCTGTAAATAACAAACGGTATTTTGATCGTTTGGCACCCATAACGGAATCGGTGTGAAAGAGTATGTTTGAAGTGACATCTCCTCTTCCGTAAGAATTAAAGGGATTTGAATGGCAACAATGAAAGATGTGTCTGTGAAGGCGCAACTTGCAAGTTTAGTTTTAAAGTATACTTGTAAATCTTCATTAGGAAGCGAGAGTTGATATCCACTCTGGTACAAAATGTCCTCTATAAAAGTATCCAATAATGTCTTAAAATAATCCGAGGTGATGAGAATATTTGGGATCCATTTTGATTTGCAGTCGAGCAAGCTATCTCTTAATAAATTCAAAGAATCTCCTTCAAATTCAAATGTTTCTTCGGATATTTGTATTCTGTCTGAGAAACAACTGTGGTTGAGTTGGTTGTAGAATTTCTCCTTTTCTTTTTCTGCAAGAAATGAGTCATCTAATAGATCTCCTAACACACAGCTTTCCAGTATGTCGTTTGGAAGCAAAAGTTCTTCTTCTTCCAATTCTTTTGATTGTGATGGCTCACTTTTGTAGTTTTGAAAATGATGCAATTCGAACTGAAGTAAATCAGTAATGTTTCCTGTCATAAACTCCACAATTATTAGACCAGTTGTGGAGTAAAATGACTTTGGAAGATTCAATGAACTTTCAAAATAGTACGGGACTCCTAATGGAGTTCGTTTAGAAATTGATTCGTGTGGATCAAATGCATCCATTTTTAATATTACAGAAAATTGAAAAAGAAGCAATAAATTGGAAGCTAACATTTTGGATTTGAGGAACTACCTTTTTACTAAAGAAAATGTAAGTTTTTCTGGGGAAGAAAGAGACAAACTCTACAGGAATTTCCTCGCTTGGTAGCTAACTTCCAAATTGTGTCTTTATTAACAGGTTATTGCATTATGGAATAAGGAAGTCTGTATTAAGAGGAAGATCTGGAGCGCATGTGGTGGACGAAGGTTACCAGAGACAGAATAATTGATAAGCATTCGCCGTGTTTAAAATTGACATTTTTATTTCTTTGTTGTTGAAACCAGTTGAAACTGATTAAATCAAGTGGTGACAGACAAATAATTTACATTAGCATGATTAGAAATACATAATTAATATTGAACAAAATGCTTCGAATTAATAAAGTTTTCAAATTTCATTTTCCTTTAAGGTAGTTTAATAAAACTCATTAAATATTTATATTTATAATGCACAAATGATTTGAAAGTATAACGAAACTGAAACGATTTAGCTATCACCTTCAACACCCGTCGTTCCGGTTGATTCAAAAAATCCCTAATTATATTCATTAAAGTACCTGGTTGGTACCCTATTACTTCTTATATTACGCATGGCTCAGGTGATAGTTGTCAAATCGTTACGGATTCTTTTTCCCACGTTCATTCAGAAACTAGGCGAGCCCAGGGAAACTTTTACCTATACCATACCTGACTGAATCCGTTGATGAATTGTCTTATTTGACACACATATTATGCATAAGACCACAGAAAAGATATCAACTTCCGCTATGATTGTTTTCCCTCTGAAGTACCATGCAAAATATACATTTTTTCTCTTTTTTTTAACAAACCAACTCATTTTGTCTCAATTTTTCTTGGGAAAAATAATTCAGTGCGTATATCGTAACAACCAAGGCTAAGAATTACTCTACTAACCTTCCTCATAACGTTATCGTATTTCCTAATTCTACAATGTACTTTGCACCTTTCGGTGCGACTTTTTGCATGCTTTCATTATGAATATAAATTATTAAAGTATGTGACTCTTTTCATTAGGTCAACTCACATTTTCACAATGAACTTGAGCTATTGTCAGTTTCAAACATTTAGTTGCGGCAGACACAAGGAAATTGAAAAAAATTATACTGTTTGTGAAATGAAAACTTTTGCTTTCCATTTATAAAATCTACAGCAATAAAAATTCATTGTCAAATGACGTGATTTGCAGTTCTCGGTTTAACTGTAATGGTCACTTTAAACCAACCAGTTCCTAAATAAATCGATAACTTTGCGGTGCCACATTTACATATTCCTTCTAAATTCTGTCAAAATGATCCTGAGAAAGATTCCAGTACATATATTAGCTTGTTTAGTGATTTCCATATTAGTTCAATCCGTGTTCAGTTCAAATTCTAAAAGCAACAAAGGCAAATCCAAGGCTAAAATCTCATCTACATTTCACTCCTCTTCTCATCAATATGGGTCCTTGACTCTGAAACCCTCAAAGCCAGATCCACACTTTGAGATTTTGGATGAACAAAGAGCCCACAAGGGCTACTACCGATCAACGCTCAGAGAGGGCCGCTCAGGTAGTGAGGAAGTGAAACCATCAAAACTCAAGGAAGTCTCATCTTCAACAAAGAAAGGTTGTTGCCGAAGGAAGGATAAAAAAGCTGCGTCATCTTCATCTTTCTCTCGAGGGACGCCATCATCACATTCTTACGAAAATCAAGCTCAACTCACCTTTTCAAAGAAGAGTACGGAAAGAACACATCCAAAATTCTCCAGTTCTCAACTTATTTCTGGAGATGCAGGAATGTCGAATACTTTCAAGGCTCATACTCAACAAAGTAATATTGGTAGGGATGGATGGAGAATCCTGATGGGCCCCTCTGTTTCACCTGAAGATGATGATTACTCCTATAAAAGTCATGATGATGATAGTGTTATTAGGCGTACCTTCACATCTTTAACTCAAGGGGATGGAGAAGCTCACCCCAGAACGATTACAAAATATCCTATAAGAAGCAAAACAAAGAGTGGCAAAACACTAGCAACTAGTTTAAAATATGCGTCAATGGATGATTTCCCTAGTTTGAAGAAAATTACTGGAACAATTAATGGAAAGAGTCAAAAAGTTAAGCCTAATCAAGTTCCTAAAGAAATGCTTGAGCATAAACATACAACGGTTACTCGAAGATATCCGAGTAAATCATCCTCTGATCAAAACAAGCCGAGTCGATCTGAGAAGAAAGTGAAAATGTCAACAAATTTAAAACAACAGCAATATTCAGCTCAAATGAAATCGACAGATAATCATAATAAGAGGTTCTTTTCAAGTAAGGAGAATAGTTTAAATGCTTTCAATCCGAGTCCAGTGATGACCCTTGACACAAAGAAGTTAGTGTTGGAGCCCGTAATATCTGGTGAGACTGATGAATCACGATTTGATAGGCTTTTTCGTACAAGCGACGAGGATCTCATTACTGAAGACAATAGTAATGATTCCCAAAAGAAGTCGAGCTTTCAAACAAAAACAGCTTTAAATGTCAGGGAGTATAGTCCTTTAATTAGCGTATCTACTTCGATGAAATATCCCGAACAGAAGGAACAAGGTGGGATAATTACGGCTGCTTCTTCAGAGGATATTCCTCAGCTACTTCATAATCCTCTGGATCCTGTAACTAGTCTTAATATGCCTTTGCCTTTGCAACATCCAATACATCCAGACGATCACGATCATGATCATCCGCATGAAGACGGACATGAACATGATCTGCCGCATGATGGATTGAAAAACGGTATTTTTGATGACCATATAGATCCGCCTCAACCTCCACATCCGCTATTAACATCACCTCATCTAGATTTCCCCCCGCCAGGTAGTACTCCTTATGGTAGAATTCTCGCGCATGGACAAAGTAGCGCTAGTAGAATTCCTCCTAATCCTGCTGGTAACTTTGGCGCTGGTAGTAGTAGTGGTAGTTTTGTTTTGCCACCCTTTCGACCTATCCCTTTACGGAGCAATGAGTTTGAAAATATTTACTTTCAAGACTTATCAACTGGCTATCCTAACTTTGCAGTTGATACAAATCATTCGCCACATCCAACGGATAGTTTACCGGGCCCTGCAAATATTCACCCTGTTCCCTTTCCTCATCCCCACCACTACTCTGATCACGCAGACCCACATATTTTACCACCTCCACATCCATTTCCTCCTCTCCCGCATATTAGGAAACCACTAGGTATTCCTCTAGAAATCGAATCGGGTAGAAAGGCTCCTCCACCGGGGTCAGCGGTTGAATTAGGAAAGCATGACTTACCTCATTCACCCCCACCACCTCCTCCAGGAGTGGATCCAGATCATCCTGCTATTCAACATGTGCTAAAAAATCCTCATAATTTGCTACTCGATGGCCATTTTATTGAGCCCACAGACGGCAGGTAATTCGTTAAATAAAATGCATTAAGATTTTATTCATTTCATCATCTTTTTTTCATTCTTTTTCCAGTCATATTCAAGAGACAACGAAACACTACTTGCAGTACAGTGTTCACAAAAGCTCTCTCGTTCCTTTGGATAAAAGGCTGGTCTACCTGGCCATGATTTTTTCGTGGATGTTCTGGATAACAGCGTTCTACACCTATTATCGGTGGACTGTAAATGGGAACAAAGGGAGCAAGTTTGTGCTAAGCGTCCCCAATGATGGAGAGAATCCACAAGTTGTAACTGCCAGGTAAAATGACTTGTATGATAAATGTACATAAAAATCTTACCCTATTTCCAAGAAAAACATCAGCTTGCTCTACTGTACTATAGATAACGCATAAGATATGCAATTGAGAAAGTTTAATGCACCGGACAAAAAAGGGATCTTTTTTAAATCCGGGAATTCCCCTTCATTATCTCAAACCACATCTTCCAGATTAGATTTCTTAGAAATTTTCATGAGAGAAACCTTTTTAAGTGAGATGAAAGCTGAAAGATCTAACAACAAGATGCACTTTTTAAAAGCCCCTTTCATCATCATCCCCACATTTATTTTGTAGTAACTCTGCTCAGCCCGAACCAATATCAAAGGTGGCAGCTACCTGTATTTATTCGAACAATTAAGACAATTTTAATGTCTCACCTGCAACTACAATGTGTAAATTGTAACTGTTTGTTTCTCCTCTTCCATTTTATTGAAATTCATACTGTGGTCCCGATGATCGGGAAGACAAGAAAGTAGGTCAAACGAGTTACTTACATTTGCATTTTATCTCCATGTGCCAGCGTCACATTCTTTTGGAACGGCTTCTTGGATAAAAAAAACTAGGCTTTCTACATGAGTGTTTCAATGATATAATTGAGTTGATTACAAACACATCACGTCGATTAATGTGTAGTTATGAATAGGAAAGATGTTGTTGGTGTTTTAATATAAGCAGAGAATTTCTTTCATGGTGGATTTAACGTAAATAATAAGCAGGTTAGAAGTGCTTTTAAGGAAGCAAAAAATAGCTGATTTCTCCTTGGCTTAAACTTATTTGTCCTACTTTTCTTGCCTGTAAAAAATCTCCATTCAGTTATTGCATGGTCGTTTTTAAGATGTCGTCCACTGGAGAGATAACTTTTCAGCTTTCATATATATCATCATCATCACAATACCTACCTGAAAAGTACCTGTGGAAAGGCGATGCAAGATTTGTAGGGGATAAAAAAATTATTCAAGAAAATAAGGAAATTCAGATGCAACATAACTGATTTTATGCACTCTCGTCCTGGATGTATGAAGAGGAGTAGGGCAAGGCTAGGGAGAGTGAGCTCCAGCACTGGACTGGATTGTAACGGGATTTCAAAACAACTTACCTTCTCCTGCTTCCATGCTTGTAATGAATATGGCATACGTTTTTGAGATCTTAACTCTCAACTCAATAGGGAAGACTGACCTTGAACTCCCTTTATTTCACTCGACTGTGTGCATCATTTTTCTTTCCTTTAAAAAGGGAAACGTATTGAAAGGTAGTAAAAGACCAGGTGCCACTTGTTGAGGACAATAATGACAGAAAACAATTCTTCGATTGCATTTTCAATCGAAAAGTAAAATTATAGATTTAAAATAAATGCAACATGAAATTTGTAATTCAAATTCCCATTTCTAAGATCGACAAAATTACAATTACATAAAACATTTCATCTTAAAGCTTTAACTAGCTAAACAAACTAGTAAATAGGTTTATCATTATCACACTACTTTGCGTATGTAACTTAAGAATAAAAATGCACATCATCAACAATAATAATATAATTCAAAAAAACATTTCTTCCTGAAATAAAAATGACTGATGATTGTAAAAGGTAATGAGAATATTAGGTCACTGGAATTGTAATAACCTGATTATCATGCTTCCTAGTATTTTGCTCACTTTCCATTATTGCATCTGATAAAAAAGTAGGGCATTAAGTTCACGGTTGTCGCAATACCTTGATCCATTTTGAAAGTGACCATTTTGTGACATTTCAACCAGGAAGTTTTGTATGACAGATGAGATGGAATTTTGTTTTCTTGGAGAAATGGCCATTGTCTCTCCGAAATGGGTAGATACAGGAAAACATTTTCCACTTCCCTAACCTTGTATTTTTCAAGTTTACCTGAGAATTGGGTACAGGTAACAAACAAAGAGAATAATAAAAACGTTTTCCTTCTCCAGCACTCTTTTATAAAATGCATCTCATAAAGGTAATCTCTTCCTTTACGTTAAGGTTGAAACGAAATCTTTATTGTTACAGTAAAGGACTATATGATATACCCAAATGGATTCATTGTTGATGCTAGAAAAGTTCCAGTCGCTACCCTTACATTAGGAAAAAATTGTGGCTTTCAGGTATCCTATAAAAAGAGATGATTTTCCCCTGAAGCCCTTCATTCTCCATCAAACGGTTGTTCCTAGTTTAGTTAGCTTGAGTAAGCTAAAGTGAAAAGTTCAAAACTTCTTTGTTATCTCATCAGTTCAACCTCTCTCGGAGAGGAATCATTTTAGGATTTTTTTCAATTAAATTAAATTTTCAATAAAATGGGAAAGTTCCAATATATCTTTTTAGCCTCAGTGCTAATCGCAGTGGCTTTCGCTGCACCAAAGGAAGAAGCAGAGAATACAGAGTTGAGTGAGAAAAAGGCTGAGAAGAAGAGTGACGAGAGGGCGGTCGACGTAATTAACGAAGATTGGGGCACATACTTAATGAACAATTATACAGGATTGGCTGTTTCAGGCTTGGCTGTTGTTTTGATTTTGGGTGGTTTAGGCTACGCTTTCTACCACTTTTACTATCTCCAACATTATGGTTTGAGCACTGGCGTTGTAGCCGCTGACCAAAGTCAGTTTGGCCAACCCCACTCTTATCCAGCAGGTTATGCTTATCCAGGCTATGGATATACTGGAAGGTACATTTCTAACCAATTAGTTAAATCATTAGAATCCCTTCCCATCAAACAAACTTTTCTCCAGAGCAATGGGGCACGCTGAATCATTCATTCGAGATTTATTGAAATGATTAATTTTGCAATTTCAGATCAATGGACAACCCCTGGAATTTCACTAAGGTTTTGGAATACATCGAAATCGCCCAGAAGACCTACGAAGGATTTGATTGGCAAGATCTGAACTGCCAGAAGAGGACTTTGTGCGAGCTTGTCCAAAAGCAGAGCGAGCCATGGGGCGAAACTGGACGGAAACTGGCCAACTCTAATGTTTACCGGTAAGTTTTTTTCCTTTTCTTACAGAGATAATCTGAATTGATCTAATATTAATTTCTATATTTTTAGTATCATGGACGCTATGGACGGCATCCCAATGCCACAACTCATCCAAACATACTTGAAGCAATACAAGGAAGCTATCAGCGCAGGCAAGAACCCAACAAAGGATTGTGGACAGCTCTATCCCCAGTGCAAGTTCTCCATCAAGGACGTCCTCGCCAAGGCTGGGAAGAATAAGAAAGCTTAATTGATCACGACAATCTCTCGGACTTAACTGAACTTGTTGCTGTTACTATTTATGTAAAATAATTTAATTGTTTTTGGGAAGGGTGATTGTGCCAGTTATGACAATATCATTACATTGCATGGGTATTATTAATTAGAGCGGTTAAATAGTTAGTACTACTTTTGATTACTTTATCAATGCAAGATAATAATTTTAACATTAGCTGAATCTGATGAATGTACGAGAAATGTAAAAAATCAGTAATCCTATAATAATTATCAAAAAATTGTGAAAGCTACTTAATAATACGCATACTCTTTACCTAAACAAAAATAATTTTAGCCCTAGTAATTGGCATATAATTTGTAATCATTCTTACGCTCTTCATTAAATCATTACATATTTGACAAAGTGTTACTTAAAAACTTCAACTATGTTGGAGTGGTATGTTTTCAGAGAAGAAAGACTATTTTAGATAAGAAGATTCATAAAACAATTTGTTATTCATTTATTGAAATGCTTAATGTAATCGTGTCTTATTTACCGTTGTAAATAAAGTTAGAGAAAATTTTGTTGTAAAATTATTTAAGCTACTGCTTGGCTCTTGCAGTTCCCAAATTGGGAATAATATGCAAGCCAATTCACAGAATGATCTACCAAACTTGAACATATTGGATAAAAAAATTAAAATAGATTATAGTAGTTGTTTTAATTAATTAAATACAAAATTTATATCAATTTTTTGACTAATGTATGCATTACTGTAAGGAGTGAATATCTGTTGCAAAGATGCTTTGGAATGTAATTTTTTGTTCAAATAGTTTCATAAGTAGACGTAGATATAGTTTCATAATTGCATGCTAATTTTAAAATTTCGGGTGTTGGGATATCATTTATGGGTTTTGTTTGTACAACTTCTCAAATTACAAAATAAATACTCATTATAAATATCGAGGTATCGTATTGTTTTAACTGTTGCATATCGTTAAGGATTGAAATTGATACAAAGTCCGGTTGGAACTGCAGTTGCAATTATACATTGACACTCAACAAGATCGTTAAAGAGTTAACGCTATATTCACCCAATTGCTTTCATTACTGACTAAATATGCGGGTCTAATGAGCAATCCTGTAAAATCATTTAGCACTGACATTGAACCTTTGGTTAAGTCAGCACCAACTAGCTCCTTTAAAATTAGCTGCTAATGATCCCCTTAAATATTGTACTCATTTCGACCGGTATTTAAGGTGAGGAGAAATTCTTTGTCAAATTTAGTCGGTTATTTTCGCCAGTTTTGTGTAGTAGTCAGTCATCAAAAAATCAATGTTAGATAGAAATTGAGACTGAAAGGCTTGTTCTCGATGGGAATGAGAGAGTGAAATAGTTAAGTTTAGAAGTTGAAAATTAAGGCTGCTCTCCTATTAATAAACGATGGATTTCCACTTGCCGAGTGGTATCTACTTAAAACATTTTTATAAAGATGAACGCTTTTTGTTCATGTAAGAAAAGTAGAACGTTGAGATTGAGTAGTTCATGTTTTATTAATGCCATAGCGGTTCTAGTCTTTCTGTTTTGTCTTGACGTGTCAATGGGACAGCCACAGGTTGGTCAGAAATTAGCCTCAGCGTTCCCCAATTCACCGCAACACATCCCTACTCAACCTTCACAAGTGAAAAATGCCGAAGTTGAGAGCTCTGGAAGGGAGTTGGGGAAGGATGGCGAGATGAAGCCATCGTCCAAAACATTATTTTTCGGTGAGAATGCTGACGGAGTTCCAATAGTTGTTGGAACTTGGTTTCGTTACGGCTCATACACTCTTGCATTTTGCATGTTTGGGACGGGATTTCTTGCGTCTTGTGCAGCCGCGGCAATATACTATGTTTTATTTGTCGTTACAGAGCCATCCCAACAAGTAAGGTGGGTGTAGCATTCCAACCTTGGCCCTTCTAATATTCCTGTAAGATTATCATTTCTCAAAAGCACGGATTTCCTAATAAATGATAGATCAATGAAGAACGGGCACGATGAGGGGTGGAGCGTAGGAAGGATTCTGAGAGCGCTTCAGGTTGCTTATGAGACATACGAGTCGTTTGATCCGTACAGCCCTGTCTGCCAATTAAAGACGATTTGTGAAATTCAAGAAAGTGGATACTTTGAAGGATCGCTGCTCAAACGGATCACTCACTTTGCAGTGTAAGCTATTAAGTATTATCTAGTTACCTCCAATTTCTATGTAGGCATATCTCATGAACAATTCTTAAAATAACTCACTTTCTCCATTATAGACACACCGATCTGATTGACAAGAAATTGCACAACGCTGCCGAGTTACGAGCTGCTGACAGGGTTGGGAATGATCCAAAGGAACAATGCTTCGAGAAATTTTCCGGATGTCGGTTTTCACTAAATAAACTATATGAGAGTTACATTACAATTTAACTATTAGTTTAACGTGAATCTTATTTGCTGTAATACTAATATTAAGAATTAAAATTTAAAAATTTAAAAATTAAATTCCAAATAGCTAATCCGGTTCACATTCATAAACAGAATACTGGACAGGAAGCATGAAATTTCCTAAACAAAATTGAAAATCTTCTAGAAAATCACTTGCTATTGATAAAAATGACACCTTCCAGTGCTTTCCAATAAGGTTTAGATTTCATTATCATCACAATTTACGCAGCTGAAATCTACATTATTAAATATTTCCGGGATCTATGATGACTAACAGAGTACGAAATGTCAAATTATAGTGACTCTTTCAATCTCTTCCAATATAATTCCTTTGTCAGCGTGGGCAGCGTAAAAAGGTTGCCACTTTCAATCAAATTAGTTACTTCCTCTTTTTGCATTCGTGCCTATTCCATTATGAAAGAATTTGTTAGTTGAAACTAGAAACGCCAACAATTTTCCAAGCCATATAAATGGTCTAATATCATGAAAGAAGTGAATCTCAGAAAAAGCAACTTATAAGTATTTTCCACGTGTTATTTGCTCTTTCAATTTTGCCTTTGATGCATAAGTAAAATAAAAACTTATTCAGCCGAGAATGACAATTTCATATATCCTTTTGGAAAATAAAGTTCGACTGGATAAATCAAAATGCTTACCTCTATAATTAGTTGTAAGATGATCTAATTCAAGAGTTGATATTCCATTCAAAATCAACATTTTAATGATACCCTTTTATGTTCGAGTCAATTCCGCTTCGCTCTTACCTTAATAAAATATTTTATATCGGGCTATCGGTCATTGATTTCCCAGCCTAAAAAGCAGCTCCCAACTTTCATTTTCACTCCATCTTATACCCAACCGTAAGTGGTCACGGCACAACAGCTTCCTTTATTTTGGCAAAAATCCAAACAAAAACATTCACAAAGTAGTTGCATGACAAATCACTTCATTATTATGCATTTCATATCTGAACAAAGAGCTCTCTACCTAACATAACATCTCAACTATCCATCTCTAATGATATAGTCACCTACCTCTTTACATATTTGATTGAAATCGAATTTGATTGCCATTGAAAATCCCCATCTTTACACCCTACCATCAACTTTTAACATCACCGACAACTAAGCCGTTACAACCCACAAGAAATTGGTGTACGGTTGTTCTTCGTGAATGACCGACTTTTTCCTCTTTTTCTATTATCATCGAGAGTGATATGAGGAGAAATGATGAATGTATTATTTGTACGTGGGTCCACCATATGCAAAAAAAATCATAAAGGTGAACAGACTGACTTAAAACAGGGATTAAAGAATTGCTCATCGCTACTCGCTATACCAAAAAGCGTCATGCATAAAAGAATTGCACTTGTCTAATGACAGAGTGAGAATAGAACCTGTAATTCAACTTGGGTTTGGCAAATATCATAATGTAAACTGTCGTTACTTCCCTTTTCAAGTGTGTACAGCACGTAACAAAGCATTAATGAAACTTGTGCAGGAAATGATTAATATCTAGCCTTACGTTTAAATCTCCTGACCTCTTTCCTTTCCTAGCGTGAGTCACAGAATTGCACATTAAAGTATAAGCTATTAAAGTGAAAGAAAGGGCAAGAAAACCAAGTCAGACTGTAAAAACTTTCGTTTGACATGAAATGACACATAAACTATCATATTATGGAGGAGTGGTGGTCAGTTACTGGGAAGGGTAAATGAGAAATAAGTCTATTATGCTGATCAGCATTGAGATCTGTTTTAATTGCTGAAAAAGCTCATCTTCGCGAAATCAGTTTGAAGGATCGATAGTTTAAAAAATATTTTCACAGTTGCACACTCCTGAACAAAAGAGCTAAACGCTGAGAAAGTAATAAGCGAGATGTCTATCTTTATGTGTCCCACTAAAAGTAATAATGTAGATGGTTTAGACGTGACTCAAAAACTTTCGTTTGACATGAAATGACACATAAAGTATCATATTATGGAGGAGTGGTGGTCAGTTACTGGGAAGGGTAAATGAGAAATAAGTCTATTATGCTAATCAGCATTAGGATCTGTTTTAATTGCTGAAAAGCTCATCTTCGCGAAATCAGTTTGAAGGATCGATAGTTTAAAAAAAAATATTTTCACAGTTGCACACTTCTGAACAAAAGAGCTAAACGCTGAGAAAGTAATAAGCGAGATGTCTATCTTTATGTGTCCCACTAAAAGTAATAATGTAGATGGTTTAGACGTGACGAATTATTTAAACTCAGGAATGACTTATCTCTCGCCCCTAAATCAATGACTTCCTTAGAGGAAGTGGGGAATAGGTAGATATGTGAGATTATCAACGTGGAATAATTTGATTTAATAATAGAAGACGAGAGCGGAAGAAAGCAAGCATTTTTTTGTAGACAACAAAGTCAACGTTCGTGAATAAAGCTGATTACACACTTGCAAAGGGAGAAGAGCGACAGTGTGTGGTTTTGCGATGTAAAGATGATAACAAAACGGTTTCAAAATATGTGCTAAATGAAAGTGGTTAGACCAGTAGGGCAAGAAACTAAAATTGCAGCGTGGTCTTGCCATCTTTAAACCTGTATTAGGCTTTGGGACAGTGGGAAAAGGGTTTGGTTATTGCCGACCAACATCAATGATGGACATGTATACATATTTTAACTTGCACGATTTAGAACTTTGTTGAATAATCTGGTAATAATAATTGTTGCAAAAAAGTCTTGGCAAATATGGTTTTCCTCGAAATGTTGAAAACTTGTTAAATTCATATTACAATTTTAAAGTAATTTGCGAACGCATGCTGGCACTATTGATTTATTATTATAGCATGATCATCTTTAATTTATGAAACTTTCTTAAGATCAAACCAAGGATGAACCTCTGCTTTGATTGAGATGCTTACAAGTTTGAGTACACAACTTGATAGAGAAAGGTAAAGTGATTTATTGATATAATTAGGGATTTGTCGGAAAATAGAAATGAAATTGTGATTTTTTATCTTCATGGGAGGTACACGACTTTGTTTGCTCTTGCGAGTAATTTAAGGAAATAATTTTATGCCTAATTAGACTATAAACTTGTTTGATTTTGATTATATTTAATTTAAAAAGAAAAATTTAGAGTATTTTAATGTCAGTCAAGAAATTCCAATTCCATATAATTGTGCCAATTTGTTGATTAATTACTCATGGCTGCACTGTCAATACTACACATTGATTGATCATGTGTCATATCTCAAGTTTGGTGCGATTGGATGAGTTGTAATCTAATATTATCTTGAATTGACTTAAGGCGATTTTTGCATAGCATGACAGCAAACAACCGTCAAGGGAAAGCTTTGCGGTG
>JAHZMU010001072.1:0-15205 GCA_027743725.1 Rambutsinella grinnellia | reverse complement strand
AAACAATGAAAAATCAGAAAAAATATGTGATCCCTGGGCATAATCGGGCATCATCTTCTAGATTAATTTCTGCAAAATGAGAGGGGTCAATGTGCACTATTCATGCGGAATTTGAAAATTGCAAAAATTCCATTGTTTATTTAATCCCAGCAAAAAATAAAATTTAGTTACGCTTAATAATTATGTTCGCTGTTCAGACGCAGGTGTTCGAAACATCTAGGGTCAGTTTTGGCTGATCTGTCATAATAACTTTTTATTCTGACCTGACCAGATTGTCGAATGCGT
The DNA here is from genome assembly GCA_027743725.1 of Rambutsinella grinnellia. Taxonomy (NCBI): domain Eukaryota; kingdom Metazoa; phylum Arthropoda; class Collembola; order Entomobryomorpha; family Entomobryidae; genus Rambutsinella; species Rambutsinella grinnellia. The sequence continues at coordinate 14,920 of JAHZMU010001072.1, read as the reverse complement.
AATTTTCATAATAAACGCGTAATTACAGTTGCTCAACCACTCTCGATAAGTCTGAGCTGATAAGCTTTTGATAGGCAAATTGTTCATCTGAGAAATATTCAGTGCGTAAACGAAGAAATTTTTACTCTTTTTATTACAGACTTGTCGATATTTTCAAAGCAAAAAATTTAATCTCAAACAAGCAATTACAAATCTTAAAAAACCATCTCGGTTGACAAGAAGTAAACAGGAAACAAGTTTTGGGGTAAAATGGCTGGTTTTTTTACTTAATATTTGACAGCTACACAACCACTAAATTAAATGGGATGTGCAAATTGTTTTGATACGGGTATTTTACAAGCTAAGAAATACATCGTTTCTAACATGTTTACATTTTTTACATGTTCACGGTTAAAAACCTTCAGAGATCTCCGTCTGGACACAAGACCTTTTTCATTCATGTAAAGAGCTGTATTGAAATTGCAATTTTTCGAAACAATCTTTCAACTTATCAGAATCAGACAGCTTGTTTTGCATGATAAAAGGGAAATGATAAGTGAGAAAGGCGAACATGTTTTGTCTGCGGAGAGAGAGATGCAGTTCATCATTAGGCAATTAGTCACTCCTCCTCCTCCAAAGAATTTTATAATTACATCTTGACTTTGGGGTAAATGGGGTCAAAGTTCATGTTTCACCTGTTGGAAGATCAATGTCCAATACTTTATCCCCGATTATGATTGCCTGAGAAAATCACGAGCATTTTTAGTTTTCATAGACGAAGCCAAAATACTTTACTGGAAAAGTCCAAGCGGTTTCATGAAAACAAAGCTGTTTCCCGTGAGCCCCACCTGGTCCAAATACGCGGCAAAAGTCTTTAGCTCAGCTCATCATTCACAAAAGAAAAAGCAGGATTGCCAACCATATAAAATTAATCAATTAACAGGTTAGGGTTCAGTTTGATTGTGTCAGGTTAATTTTTGATGGCAAATCTATAATTAATCTAATTAATCGATTTTATTATTTCAGGACTGTTGAAGCTGATTGGTAAATCCAGTAATCAGTAAGAGATTAATTATGCCACCAACCGAAGACAGCCCTCACCACTCCAGCGATCAAGACCAGAGGAAGAAGGAGGAGAGTAAAGAAGCAATTAAAATAATCTCTGAGATGTCCTCCCTCTTAAATACTGGCTTGGATGCTGAAGCCCTCGGACTTTGTATTCGCCTATGTCAAGAAGGTGCCGACCCGAGAGTTTTAGCAGTGTTGATTAAGGGCTGGCGTCAAGAAAAACAAAAGAATACCCAAAATAATGGAAACTATCGTTAGAGAGTGATTATTTTTTCTAATTTTATAGCAGTTTACTCGCAGTATTTATGAGATTAATTTATGATTGATGCGGAATAAATATAAAGTCTTATGCTATGCCAAATCACAATTGTTTTTCGAACATTTTATTTAAATATTTAGTAAAAATGTACAAAGTTTTTGTGAATGGTCACTACAACTCTTCTTTCTCTTTTTTGACCCCCTTCCCCGGATAATTCTGACCTTCCAATTGTATCTCTGAGATTTGTTCTTGCTCCAACAAAAACGCCTTTGCATCCCAAGCCTGGGCTCCGTCATGGAATAGGAATATGGCACGGTTGTCGTCTATTACATATCTAAAAATAAATCATTTTAATTATTCCCAACGCATCTTAAATGGAGTCAGTTGAAAGCTACCTTTCCGCCTGGATATGATTATTCCTCAGGGCACCTTGCCAAAGACTAGTCAGATCTTCACATTCATTCTTCGTAATCTTCCCAGCCAAATTAACGAACATCATAACCGTCTTGCCCTTCTTGCTCATCTTCATTATCTCATTCGGGTCCATTTTCCCAATCTAATCAGAGAAAAAACCGAATTAGCCAATGCAAATGAAGCTGATAACCTCTGACCTAATCAGATTAGGCTAATCTTACATTATTTATATCAATGGGCGGCACATCCTTTGGCGGACGCATATGTTCTGGAAGCTCATCGGGCGGAAGTGGCTCGTCATCGTTCTCCTATTAAAATAAATTGTAAATTAAAATATTCCAAATCAGCTTTTGTTTATTTAATTGATTCAATTACCTCCCATTCCTCATAAAGTCTTTCCAAATCCGCATCTGTGTAATCCCTAAGGTCCTTCTTGGGCTTATCAGTCTTTCCATCCACATCCACAAGAACCGCCACGAGTAAAACTAATACGAAATACCTCATCTTTCTAATTCACTAATTATTCACAGGTCAACAAAATGTCACATCTAAACCTACGTATATTTAACCTCCGACCTCTATTTACATGTAAATCTTTGACTGCTTTTGGTAAAGTCACCTGAAAAATTGTGCAGATTTTTTCCTCGCAAAAGACAAGTCGCGATCGGGGAAGATGAGATGTGAAATGATTTGTGTCTTTGTTCATGCGTTCATGATTATTCTTATGAATTGTGACATGGAAATCAGAATAGAATTATTCACATATTTTAGGAATCATTTTATTACGTACATTCTTTGTATTCTGCTGATTGAACGATTGATAAGTGAAAGGTGCTTTTAACAAGTTGTGTCAAGTGATTTAAATTCTGTAAGTCAAGCGTTTCAGTCTGAAACTTTCAGAGGAAGGCTTTAGCTAATTTTTATTTCTTGCTCGAAGGTCATAAAGTTTAACGTTTCAACTGGTTTAGAATTTTGTTGGAAGAGTTTCAGGAAATTGTAAAATGGGCAATTTGAAGTCAAAGGTAAGGCTTAATTGCTTGAATGAAATAGTCTAAAATGGTGATTAATTCGTGCAATTTATTTCAGCATGAAGGCGAAGGATCTAAACGATCTAAACGGAAGAGGGCATTTGTCTCTAATCAAAAGGAAGATAAGGTGAAGGAAGATAAGGTGAAGGAAGCCAAAGAAAAATCAAATGGAGGGGAAAAAGATGTTGAGGTTTCGAAGCCAGAGACACCTGCTAGTAGTTGGAATGGTGATGGGTTTGATCATCCCCTACTAATTGATCAAGTATGAAAACTTTTAGATTTACTAGTGACAGATTAGCTTCTAAAATTTGATTATAAATTAGATTATTGAAAAAATATTCGAATACATCATCTGCCCCAGAACCAGTACAGCAAAAGAATCTGCATCGGTGGCCAAGAATGTTCAGAACCTCCGCTTGGTTTGTAAGAAGTGGAAGGACAAAGCTACCCGTCTTAATCGCCGCAGGGCTTCGATGTTCTTTGGGGGTTTTGCGGAGCCCTCCTCCAAAATGGAGAATTTCTTACAAGTTATGAAGACCAGCGATCTAGCCCCTATCCAGCGGTACACAATCAACGACAAATTCTTTATAAAATGGAATGAGCAATTAATGAAGGACTTTATGCGTATCTGTGGACCAACTGCAGTCGAACTAAAATTCCGTCCTATTGGACTCGTACCTCCGTCTTCCTACTACACCACCAGAATGAAATTAACTCGGAGGAGCTTTCCTAATTTGAATTTAATGAATCTCAAGAAGCTATCATTTCAATACGAATATAACACCGAAGAAGGTCGCGAACCGCAGGAAATTACTTGTTTCATCGAAGCCCTCTTAAGTCTCTTAAGTGCAGCCGAGAACCTACATGAATTCCAGTTCTATGCAAGTAGGAGCTTCTACTGGAATTGGTCGCCGGTCATGATCAAGCGGTTTGGAGATTGTATATCGAAGGACCTCCCAAACACTGTTAAAGTACTTCGTCTTAATATACCCTTAAACGATTTCCATTTCATTACTCTAACGGAAAGTGAGTTGAAATTGGAAGAATTACACTATCATGCGTGGGACATGACCGCGAGCGTGGCGTTCCGGAAATTCTTCGAAAAGCAAACAGCAACTTTGAAATATCTAAATTTGAATATATTCTTTGGAAGTCCGTTGTCATTAGACTATCCCCGATTTGAGAAGCTTCTTCACTTGAAATTATTCCATGCAACTCCTATCAACTCTTCTTTCTCAGAGAGATTTCCCAAACTCACTTGTTTGGATGTTCGAGAGACAACTAAATCTACTTATTTGGAATTGCTCACAATTAATTCTACAAAGAAGAGTTTATCCTTGAAAGAAATTCGCCTACCATCCAATTTCCCTCAGGGACAACTCGTCAAGAAAGCAGCGCAGTGCTTCCCCAACATCAGCAAGCTTAAAGTTCAGACTCAAGATATTTCAGAAACTTTGAAGGAAGTGTTCGTCCACTTTCCAAATCTTGAAGAACTCTACATTTCTTTCCCTTGCTGGTTAACTGGGATCAATGCTGATTCCATATTTAGTGGAGTTCCCGACATATATTGCCGAGCAATTAATCCTCGCAACTTTGACAAAGTGAATATCGAGGATTTTAAACATCGACCGTCTATGCTTGATCTTACGAGTAAGAAAATTAAGTAAATAGGCAATTCATTTGTGCGCTTCACCCTCTTTATTTTTTTCAGAACTGAAGAAACTCACCCTCAAACACTATGGCGAGGTCATCCTGACCGATTTCACTGCACACTTTGTCTTCCTGAAAATGGCTAGTTTGAAGGAGCTGCATACTAAGGAATTTTATTTAAATGCGACGGTTATTTCTTTTGACTAATTGATTAAAATTAAAGATCCTAATGTTAACGTTACTTTTGCAGATGAGCACCAAATACGTGAATCTATTGAAGCGAAAGCTTACTCTTCAGCCAGCGGGCGGGCGATGATTACTGATTGACTAGTGATAATAATTAGTAAAATATTTTTGATGACTTAATTATTGAAAAAATAGATGTAGATTGTTGCAAAAATGCGAAACATTAATTTATACAAAATGATTTGTTTATAATTAAATTTTATTCAAGCTAATCAATCACACATTACAATTTTGAGTCCAATTTGAATCATTTACACTCGTGAAATCAATTTAGCTGAATTTTATGACACGGAAATCCGAGAAAAGATTATCTAATCGCTGCTCACAGAAGATTTTAGGAATCATTCATTTCATAGCACACATCAAATATAATCATGATAAGCACGTAACAAAAAATACGCACAAGAAATCCCCACTCAAATGGAATCATATTCTCTTCTAAACTTAACCTGTGCATATTTTACACTCAAAACATATCGTTTTGCAATGGCACTCCGTAAAAACTCCTTTCACACTAAATATTAACAAAATGTTAGCTAAATGCTAATACGTGTTTACTCTACTCTTCCTCCTCAGCGTGTACAAAATCTAAAGTGTTAAAAGTTTTTTAAATGCATTTCATTCTTAATCTAATTAATCTACGTGGCATGTCATTTTTTCTAACAATCGCGAGCAAAACAAATCACGCCTGTAATAGCAGATGTATCAGACAAAGTTAGAAATAATAGGAATGCCAAATTGATTATTGATCTTAACTTATGAGCAGAAAAAATACATAAATATTTAGAAAGTAGTCGATTAAGCTTACTCCTTCCAACTATTCGACTTGGACAAACTACAATTACAGTAAAATGGGAAGCGAGTTCATTATTTTTTCCATCATAATAATATCCTTTTTAACATTTAATGTAACACGATACGATACAATAGTCGGGAATTATCAATTTCACCTTTTCTTCCTACTCGCAACTTAAAATAATAGTCGTAAGCATTTTCCTTTCATGAATTACAGTATTTTATACATTTGACAATAAATTGATAGTAGAATATAATGATAGTGCGATAAAACTTTCACTTTGCTGGAGTCGGGGAGGTAGATGGTTCCTCTTTAAGGTCTAGCTTCTCCTTGAATGCAGCAACATAGCCGGAGCCATCAGGCACATCCTTTCGGCCTTCAATACCTCGCCCTTTCCCACTAGCGTCGAAGCGCTCCTTGTGCGACCCCGTATATTTCGATGTGTCCGTTAGCCGATCCACTACATTGCTGTGGGCTGCACGAGTAGCGGAAGAAAGTCCGGGTGGTCCACAATTAGACAGTTTATCGAGGAGCTCTTGAGGCTCAATCTTCTTAGACTTGGCTAGCTCCTCGACGTACTTTTTGTAGTCTTCGAATGTGATCTTTTTTGCTGTCCTGTAAAATCAAATCAAATATTAGTATTCTGACATCTGAAATAACAGGGGAGTGAGATGACTTACTTGAAAAGTTGAGAGGAGCTGGCTTCGCATCCCCACTTCCACCTGCAGAGTCTCCCATCTACAATAAAATATTATTTTAATTACCTTTAAGCTAACCAAATCACCACTTTCACTTAACCAATATGCAAAACCCTTTGACCTAATCCCTGCTAATTTTGAATTACTCACCAAGAAAAAATTTCTCCACCGAATACTTACGTTACGTTTACGAAACCTTTTTACGTAAGAAGCCAGCCTGATTATTTAAATTAAGAAAGAATGACCTTTACCATCGTCAAACTCGTTTGTACATAAACAGTCCTAGAATGCACGGGACAATTACGTCTCGTACATAAATGTCCAAAACTGTTCCACATGTGAACACGTTTATTTAACAAATCTCAACTAAATCAAGCCCAGCTCATTCCACACCTTCCGTTCGATTCCCACAAACGAAACTAATCGCCCTGAATCAAAATCATTCCCTAAATCTAAAATCCAACCCATTCCTCCCACTACCAATCGCCCAATCTGATATGAATCTATCGCCCATCGCCCCGTCAAATCAACCTTGATTAGAATCAAAAATTAATTGTTATTACCTTCAAAAGAATGACTTTGGCGAGAAAAAATGAGATCCAGAATTTAAAAATATTGNAAATCTAAAATCCAACCCATTTCTCCCACTACCAATCGCCCAATCTGATATGAATCTATCGCCCATCGCCCCGTCAAATCAACCTTGATTAGAATCAAAAATTAATTGTTATTACCTTCAAAAGAATGACTTTGGCGAGAAAAAATGAGATCCAGAATTTAAAAATATTGCTCAGACAAAAGTTAATGAGTAGCTTGTAACATCACAGATATAACAATTCATCTGCTCTCCAGCCACCAACTATTCCCCACACCTCAACTCTTTTACAATCTGCAAACACGCACTGTTTACTTTAAAATTAAAACCAATCATACCCACATACTTTTTAAGTGTTGATTATTCCATTACAAATTGCACCTTTTCATATCGCCAAAGCCAATTATCAATCTGGTACGGTATGCAGAAACAATACTGAGATTACTACATGGACTATTCCCAAGAGTGGAAACGTCAACAAAAGCTATTTACAGCACTGCATAATATTTTCATTTCGCAAGAGAGCAAGTTAGCATTTTATGAACGTGATTCATCATCACTTTGGTCTATTGCCGACGGTTTAATTTTTATTCAAGGATTTTGCTTCTGACTCTCGGTATGACATAAGCCAATTGAAACTAGTTGGGAGTTGGGAGAAGAGTTGAGCAGAGCGCAGAGCAAAGAACATCCTGACCCAGTAAATGAGCTATTTAATAAAGATTAAAATGAACAGAGGGCTATAACAATTGCGATTATCGTTATCATGCAGAGCTTAAAATATGATGATGAGTTTAGTTATATGAGTGTATACACCCATTTGTACTGCCGGGTGCTAACACTTCTAATTCATAACATTTTTACACTATTCACCTGTTCTCTCTCAAAAACATGAGCAGACTTGCTTTAATTTTAAATGACGTAATATATTCGGGAAGAGCACAAAAGGTTTATGATGAGAGGAACGCCCAATCCATGTACAAAATGATTTAATTACTATTCGCATTTTAATTCAATGCAAATCGGCAAATGCACTGAAAGGATCTCTGAATCGGTTTAATTGCAATGCACAATAAGTAATCACTTTTATCAGAATAAATATTAGCTTAAGTGCATTCCTATCCTATCTCAAGCACACGTGCCATAGATAAACGGAAGCAAAAATTCTCACTCGATCTAAAAACTACATTTTTACAAGAATTTCCCTTCCTATTCAAAACGAATGACAGGTGAAATACCGTTTTACACGAGATAGCCGTGATCGTACCCGTACCGAGATTAAATGATTTCCTAGCCAAAACTGACAGTATTTTTATTAAGTTGTCACACTCCTGTCATACGTGCCAAAAGCCCTCTAAATAATCCCAGAAACAATTCGTATCAAACCGTACCTGTTACTATTCCCACATAAAGCCTCTTCAACTTGAGATCTTTCCCGCACGCGATCCCCATCTACTTGCCAAAAGATAAAGTGATTACTTTCAGATTTTAGACATTTGGGGCATCTGATAAATGCTCATCCTAAATCCTAAAACATTATCATTCTTTATTCAACAGTCATTCAGCTTCCGCTTTTCTAAAAGATTCGCTTTCACCACTCCCATCCTCTGAGTCACTGGATGACTCATCCTTTCCGCATTCCATTTTATGTTCTCCATTCTCCAGCAAAGAGAAAAGTGCAGAGAAAGCAGTTCAATCCACTTTATCAGTCGATTATGCGGAAAAAAATTCGCAATTTAAAGATTAAAAAGATACAAAGCAAACCACGAGATTCATTTTTTAAATATGTCAAACCAAACATAAAAATATGAAGACGAAGATGACATTTCTCTAAAACAAAAAATTGCTCCTTCGGGCCCAAAATGTCATTGAGAACTTAAGACATTCTCTTCCGTCCACCGCAGAGGACTCCACCGTTTTTGCAATTAACTACATAGACAAATGTCAAGGAAATGAAGTGGTTTGAACAAAACCGTTTGGTTAAGCACGCGAAATTGCGAAACAGCTTATGTGATACGACCACAAACTTTCTCCCATCGCATTACATAGAAAAGAAAATCGATACATTAGCTAACAACTACTGGAAATATGCTGGAGAATTTGCGAGCTTTGTTTTGGAGAAAGGCACTGGAGAAAGCCATTCTACTCAATCAAGAAATGTCATCGTACTTGGCTCTCCTTCTTAAGCACAAGAGCCCCTGAGACTAAATACTTTTGACTTTCACCCATTCCAGATTTAGATATGGACTGGACAAGAGTTGCCATAAAAAAGCTTTTGTTTTTTAGCATTGGCATTATGTAAACAATAACAGCCACCTTTCCCACCTCCCAACACATGTCGAACCCCGTAACTTTCTCTTCTCTCTACAGCAATGGCAATAATAATTCATTAGATGAAAATATGACTAGCTTGGCCATGCCCATTTCTGGCATATTCCATGAGAAAAGAATAAGTGGATTGAGAGCAGAGAGAAAGTATGTTTCAAGTAAATTAGCAAACGCCTACTCCTTTCAATGCGTAATGGGCTTATCAAGACTGTCTATTCAATGAATAGTATTCATGAGATTCTCACAAACTCATTTTAATATTCAATCATTTAAAGACTAATTTTCTAGAAAAACGAGCAAAAAACGCACACGCATATTTTTCTAGAATTTGAAAAGGACTGCATTTGGTTTGAACTTTGAGCTAGTAAACAAAATTAATAAAAAATGAGGGCTTATCGATCCCATCTCTCGACTCGAGAGTCTCGAGCTATGCGAAATGGAAGGCTAAGGCTAATCTCAAGATGAAAATTACGCAGTTTGGAATTTTCACGGATTATTCCTTTCCTCTCTAAAATATTTAGTCTACTAAAAAAACTAATCGAATCATGACAGGTCCCTAATTAGCTAAAATGATCGTGTATGATTTTGATCGCTGTCTATTTCTAAGATGAGATAATTATCATCTTACCGCAATGGCACTCCTACTAGTCCTCGCACCAGTCGACGTCCTCGGTGTCCTCGGTAGATTTTGATTGGGACTAGGTAAATTATGACTTGAAGCAGAACTCGCAGCACCTGACACCCCTTTTAGAGCAGAGCTGGCAGTTGGCTTATACAAACTGGATGTTGGTCTGCTCTGGAGCCGTGAAGTAGACTTGCTTCCACTTGCTCCTGTTTCTGGGGAATCCTCAGCTCCTCCGTTTACAGCCGTTTTCGTTCTCTTCTCATTCGGACTCTTCGTTGCAATAGTTGAGGGGCTAGCTTTGGCAGACGCAACACGGGGCGTACTTGTTCGGCCCAAGTTTCCACTCTTCGGAGGAAGTTGGGATGGACTGGAGCTATTCCCAGAAGCTGGAGCTACCGTCTCCTTTCCTTTCTTCGGAGTGGGAATTCCACTCGATTCCTTTGCTGTTGATGGTCTACCTTTAGTTGGACTAGTTGTTTTTATTACAGCCGTCCCTGGCCTTTCAACAGCGGTTCCAGTACGATTCTTCAAATCATTCTCGGGAATTGCAGGCCCGCATAACCCAGCGTCTTCAATTGCTGACATGATTCTCTTCACATCATCCCCAATCTCGCCGTTGCTGGCGTTAGCCAAATTCTTCCTTTCGACCTTCGCGTCACCTGCAAAAAACCAAATGCATTTTAAAAACTTTTAAAAAGCATTTTTTAACTTTAATTTTTTACTTTAAATATTTCTAATCAACTTACCACACTCCTGTGGCTTCACACCTGACATCGTTGCTTCATTCATGACTGATTTCGATTCAATTTTATTATTCACCGGAACTTGAACTGGTTTCGATACTTCAGAACCTCCTTTTACTTCACTTTTCTTCGCATCTGCCCCAGAATTATTCACATTCACAGCAGGCTTATCTATAGTCACAGAATTAAAAATAATTAAACCTATGACAACTTTAATTAACCAAGTTATCAACCAACAACCAACTCAAAACTCGCCTATTTCACTCTCGATCAGCAGCCGCCTAAAATGCTGATATTCACCAATCCATACATTTTGCTTAAGCAGCGTCTAGCCTTTCTGATTTGTTCTAACTCAATAAGAGCCCTGCTACTCTTCTAATAAAAAATTGTTTTGATTTCTTTTAAGAATTAATCCATCCCTCTCTGCACCCACTCATTTCGCAATTAAAAAGGTTAAAATAATGCTTTTATAATGCATTTGATACACACGCGACACGCCTCCTGCACATCTTTTTTCTCGTTCCGGATCGCTTCCGGAAAAGTAAATAACCTAATGTTGTTGAAAATGCTATGAAATCATCTATTATTTATAAGGATTTATAAGAAGATCCTATTTTTTGCACTTCCTAATTAGCGAAGCGTATCAAAATACCGGATTTGGATTGCTATAAGGCACTTGATAAGTTGTTTACATCGATTAGTCTCACTTAACCCCAAAATAAAATGACATACTCTGATTAGTTGTAGTAGTATTATTATTCTGTGGAGGAGCTGGAGCTGGACTTGGATTCCCTCCCTGGCCTATGATCTGGGGCTGCTTATGAATCGGAGGTGGAGTGGCTATTGGCGTGGGTGGGAAAACGGTCACGGGTGGAACTGGCTGCTTCATAACTCCTGCTCCATTCATCATTGATTTCAGCTCTGTCGGTTTAGTCACTGCAGGTCCTTGTTGTGGAGGGGGTGTAGCTGTAATTTTTGGAGACTCTACTTTCTTATCAACCATAGTTGGTGCTGGCTGTGCTGCAGGTGGAGATGTTACTGGTTTAATTGGAGGCTTCGAAACCGGTGGAGTTGGAGATGAAGCTGGGGCGTTCACATTCGGTTTTGGATCTGGAGCTGGAGAAGAACGCGGAGCTGGTGTTGGGGTCGATGCTACCGGTGGTGGTCCAGGATTATTAGTTGGCTTAGGTGGAGCTGTTGTAGATGAGATCTGACATGCACGAAAGTTAGAAAAACAGTAAAGTTTTTTAATGAAGCTGCCATTCAATGAATTAGAAAATATGTAAAGCAAAGAGAAACTAATAATTGGGTTCATCAAAGAAATCATGACATGCAATAAAAAAAATTCATACATTCACTATGCTCAGGTGTAGAGCGTTAGCGTGTTCTAATGCAACTCCTTGATCCGGTTTTCACCTTCTTACAAGCTATTAGCCATGTCATATAACTCATATTTCATTCATTCTAAATCCATTTCTTCTTCATGCAATTATTTGATAAAAATTATAATTAAATCTAATAATTTTTACTTTTTAAATGAAAAGTGAGCTATGCAATTGATGACATGCATTGTATGAAACGACTACAGCGCTTATATGACAAAATCTCACTTGAAAAATGTAAGAGAGAAGCTAAACTGAAAATGTTAATCGGTGAAACGAAACTAAAAATAGAAATCTCTTTGGGAAGTGTCAAAGAGTCGGTTTATTTCTGAGAAGCAAATACGGAAACTCTATCCTGCTATTTGATATCGGCAGTAAAAAAACGAAAAGAATTACGCAGCAAAATAAAAACAGTAAACAATTTAATTGATCAAAATTAACTTACAATATTTGCTCCCGTCTTCTGCATATTATTAGCCTGTGCCAAAGGCGCTGTAATAATTGACGTTGCTTGCTCACTCATTTTATTATTATTGTTATTCATGATAACAGTATTCGTTTGGGTCGAAGGAGTTGATTGATTCGTGATTACTGGAGTTGTAGGGTTAATTTTTGCCGTCATTTTAAAAACAGTTCATTCAAATCCTTCTAAAAAACTGAAATATTTTTACACACTCTCTCTATCGATCTCAATCGATTATCATTTCAACTCTCCAGACTTCCAGAGTTTTTTTTTAAACACGAAAAGAGTAAATAAACTAAGAGAACTCCGATAACCCCTCACCGGCCGAAAATAGAACACGAACTAAATTCATATCAGGTAAGCCAAGCTTTCACGAGAAACCCGAAGACTATTCCCCTCTTGATATTTTCACAATGAAACCTTGTGACTATGTGACGTTAGACAACACTCTTGGCTTACACGAATTCAATTTTCTATCATTTTCATGACACGGCTGCAGAAAACGGTATTCAAATGCTTGAGCTTTTTTCCGGATTTTTATACTCTGAAACTCGGTATTCCAAACTCGTTTAATGGATATGGCTTGATTAATTTTTCCCTATTGGTGTGCTCTTTTCTCGGAGATCAGAGAAGAACTGAGCAAGAAGAAGGAATAAGACATGGAATATCTAGAAGGTTTTCCCCAGCCTTTACCCTTATAAACCGGCTTATGAAAAAAAGGTGGAGGAGGTGGAGGAGGTCGTTCCTGTTTGCGATCACGTTATTAGATCAATTTCTCAAATAAATCAGCTCCATAAAAAACTATCATTAGCAAAAGTTATCATTTCTCTTCAATTAACTTTGTGACAAAACTTGTTTGCAGAAAAGAAAATAATAATTTATTAAATAGGCAGGTAAAAAGATTTTGGAAATTATTTGAGTCGGACACGAAGGGTCAAAGAAAAAATGAATTTTGTCCAAAATGAGATCTTTATTGAGATATTTCTTGAATGGTAATGCTCAGATTTTATGAAGATGTTATTGCAATAAAGATATCGGAAAAAACTATCTGATTTCGTGTTTTCCTAGCATTTCTCATCCATTTTAACAAATCCATTAGAAATTATTGCATTGATCCAATGAATATTTTTATAGCTTACTAAATGGATCGGATTGACTACTGTTGATTATCGAATAATGATGAGTGACACTATTAAGTAGTATCTAGGTTAGTGCAAAAATACCCGTTCGATTTTCCAATTACCCTTTTTTCCAATACCTAACACTACTGTTCTAATTTCAATTGATATAGTCCAATCCAATGAAGGTAAATACTTGTGAGAAAAGCTATCCAACCGTTCTCAAAATCCTCGGCCACTCTCGCCACAACAATATTTCCCATTCGGCTTTATGAATTATGAACGACTCGCTAAATATCACTTTCTTCAATTGCGTCACACAAAAGGGGAGAGAAAACACGAAATTATTCATACATTTCAATTTTACGCGACTAGAAAATAATAAGCAGGAAATTGCAAAAATCAAAATGGTTTTGTAGGTCAAAAGGGATCTAAACAATCTCATCTCATCTCTCTTTTCAAGGTCTGAAGAGGCACGTGCTCCACATCCATGTCTGGACAGCCTTGCAAAACTTTTCCCTTTCTCCGTTTGGACAGAAGCGGAGAAAGTTTGGGAATAAAATTCTGTCGACTATGAAAATAGGTAGCTTGGGTCGATCGAGAGGATCTTCATCTTTTGATTGACATGATTTTTACTTGCAAAAAGCTGTCATTTCTCATTAGACAAATAGGGGGACAAGTTAAATCTCTTCAGGAATAAAATATCAGCTCATGAAATAGCTTAGGTATCCCTCCAGAACTTTCTCTAGAAGGGAATCGATTTATCTCTAGGTATTTGTTAAATGGATTGTGCATTCCAGAATGGCAAGCAGAAGTGGCTTTTGTCACAAGCTTTTCTTACGTCACTCATGATAGGCCTATGGAGGGAGAGCAATAACTCCAAATTGAGTATGGAAAATAACCTGCATTTTCTCTTGAGTAGGATGCACCTATAAATGGATTAGTTTATGGAGAAAAAGAAATCATCCACTTTACCGAGGAAATGCATTAAGGAATGAATTGACTCTTAACAAGTTACGTGACTAATACTCTGGGAAATAGGCTGGACATACCTGTTCCGAATGACCTTCGTATGTTTTTGTCGGGGTTTTCTTTTTGGGGGAAACGTACAAACGCAATAGCTCTCTAGTCTTACATGAATCATGTGCGTTTCTGTAATTTTTTCTCATGCAAAATAAACCCCAAAAATTCTACAATTCACTTTAAAGTTTCAAAATTTCATTCAGTAGAAATCACGAGTTCATTTCCTACAAAAACCGTCAAGATTATAGATAATAGTTAATTAACAATACTTATCTTACGTCTTTTACATTCTGTAATAATTTCATTAAAAATGCATTTCATTTCTGGAATATTTTAAACAAATATTTCATTTATTTCTTTCGGAGTTTTATCGGATGCCACCCTCCGGGTAGGATTCGGAACCATGTACGACGCATCCTTCAACTCCTTCATGAACTCCCAAACAACAAAGATAAACAATCCCCTGATAAGATACGCAATCACTGCTGAAATAATGTAGGAGAATAAC
>JAHZMU010001071.1:0-15918 GCA_027743725.1 Rambutsinella grinnellia | reverse complement strand
TAGGACAAGGCAACACTTGCCGCTCGCAGTCCATTCGACCATCCAGCAGAGTATCTGTTGCCATTGCACATGTCCAGTCCCGGTATGCTTCCTGCAAATCATCGTATATGCAAAGAGAACAATCGATTTAGTTGAGCATCTTTATCTTCACTTTACATATATGCGCATGCGCGTCCTTCACAAGTCATGAATTTCTACATCGTACAGTTA
Source organism: Rambutsinella grinnellia (assembly GCA_027743725.1). Lineage (NCBI taxonomy): Eukaryota > Metazoa > Arthropoda > Collembola > Entomobryomorpha > Entomobryidae > Rambutsinella > Rambutsinella grinnellia. The sequence continues at coordinate 15,708 of JAHZMU010001071.1, read as the reverse complement.
CGTGAAATACAAACCATAAAACTCAAAACTTTCACCGACTTCATGTTTGTAAACTTAAACGACTCAACACTCAACGAATCTTATTATGGATTTGTTGGATTAAATTTCCTTCAGATAAAAAATTTACTACTTAATATTTATGTACATATGTAGTTTAAGGAGAAAACCCACTCCTGCTTTCACTATGCACTTTTCGACATAGACATGTTATAATGTTATATGCTATATGATATGTTTTTCCTTTAATTGCATATTTTTAAAGCAAAAACCATTATAATTTATTATGTGATTATTTTCAAATTCTGCATTAATGTTAGTATTGCTTACCCGACACAACCAACATTGTTCCCGGTCGACATTGACCGAGTACGGCTGGTCGCAGTCCACTCTCTCCAAAATGCTGTCCAGCTCGCAAAACATGGCAATGGCCCTCTCCTCCCTTACCCGCAACTCCGTCTTGTTCTTGAGAAAGGAACTTTGTCTTAAAGTAAAGCAAAATGACCCCTTCGACTCTATCCATTTTTGGGCAGTGGGACAAATAAGTAGGGGGGAAGTAGTAGTGGTAGCAGAAGTTGGAGCCTCCGTCGACGGGGTAAGAACTGAGCTTGTTATTGACTTTAATGGGGCCGGGGTAATTAGAATTGATTGGTTTAAGTATTTTTGCGCTTCTGCTACTGCTGCTGATTTTTTGGTAGTGGACGGTGTGCTCAGTGGCACGACGCATGACAAGAACACAAATAGCACGAGACCGATGAGATTTCTTCTCTTTCGGGGGAGTGAGTGAAGGGTGGCGGCGGAAGTAATAGCCGAATCTTTTTCCTTCTCTTTCTCCCTCCTCCATTCCGGCTTCCTCCTCCACGTTCTCTTTTGTTTAATACTGACCGTTGTAGTAGCAAAAGTCGTCGTAGTGCTTTCTCTCGTGAGCGAGTCTTGGGCGCTGGAAAACTCTGGGAAGATTCTTCTGGAGCGAGGAGTAATTGCAGAAATTGTTTGTGCGTGTTTCGAAGTTGTAGTGGTGATGATGCTGTGCTGATTGTGAGATGAGTTGAGTTGATTGATGGCGATGATGAAGTCGTTGTTAGAAATACTACGCTGCGGCGGAGGCATGCCGCCACCAAGCCGCGCTTCCAAAGCATCGCACAATCAACAGACTTTTGTGTTGGGCCTGGAAATTAGTGAAAATGCACATAAAGTAATCAGTGAAGTCGTTGTTAGAAATACTACGCTGCGGCGGAGGCATGCCGCCACCAAGCCGCGCTTCCAAAGCATCGCACAATCAACAGACTTTTGTGTTGGGCCTGGAAATTAGTGAAAATTCACATAAAGTAATCAGTAGTTAAATGCAATGCCGTAATTTAAGAATACTATATAGTTTCTCTACTTTCTCCAAACACGTTTGCCTCAGATTTTCAACTTAAAATATATCCAGTGAAAAGAGAAAGTAAAATTGCTTTCACTCACTACCTATTTTTTTAATAAGAAACCGTCTTACTTAACGCAACCTATGAAATTAAGACCGAATACTTTCTCCGGAAGTGAATTTTTATATTAAAAATTTAACTTATGTACAAAAGTCATTAAACCGTTTATTTTAGAGATTTTTGCTTTCTAATTAAATTGAAACTTGTTTTCTCCTAATGAGAATCTAGTCCGCCGCAAAGCATCCCAGAAATTATAATTTCATATTAATTCATCTTCCCCAATAACGTACTTTTAAATGCCGACAAATTTTCAATTTTCCTAAACTTTCTCCGAATTAATGACCACTCCACATCCTAAAGTTGTAGTGAAGACTCTCCCCCACACAAATAAATCTCTCATCGGGACAGAGACAAGCCTAAACTTATATACCGGGACAGGTGTATATAAATTACTCCCACATGAGGGACCATCCCGATTTCCCAAACGAACTATTTATTATGTTCTCCCTTTTCCCCTCATTAATCTTCTAATCATGCATAATCTTTTCATTACTAATTCCTCCCTCAAACGCTTTCCTTTTCTCCCTTCCCAAATTCCAAATGATGATGATTCAACTTACTTGTGTATATCGGCAATTTTGAGCCAGCTATTTAGCAATAATTCTCATATTTCCTATTATTCCACAACCAAATCTCATCCTCTTGGAAGGTAATTGCTTTAAAGAGAATATATTTTTAACTAAGTTGCACTTTCAGACCCGAAAAAAAATCAATTCACTCATACACAGACGAACTCACCACCACACACAACTACTTCTACCACCAAATCCAATGCTCTCTTTTCGAAAGAAATTATCCGTTCATAAAATAAAATTATATAGTATTTTATAGTCCAGTTAAAAACTATCTTGTCTCAAATCCTTCCCATCTTCTCGCTCTCCTCCCACTAGGTAAAATATAGGGAAAAGAAAAAAATTAAAACACCACCACCACAACTAAATTTCCACAAATTTTTTTAACCAATTTCTCCTCCATTTCTCTCCACATAATTCATATACATACATATACCCTTCTTCCTTCACTCTCTATCTTATCCTCCTCTCGCTCACTCGCTCTCTCTCTTCTTCACCCATTCAAGAAAGTATACCACCATCGCATATACAAAAAAAAATTTCGCCCTAATTTCCTCTCTCTCTCTCCTTCTCTCACTCATCCCAAAAAAAACTCTCTCTCTCTTCTAAAACTCTGGAATCCATTTTTGACAAGTCTCTCTCTTCTCCCCGTATATCTATACTATATACTTCTATATGTTTTCTCTCTCGTCGCGTATCGTTGCTCATTTCCGCCTGCGCATCAATCGACACTATTCGGATTTCACTTTGAGAAACTTTGTGTGTGTTATCCGACTTTGTACGGGGAGAAGAAGAGGAGAAGGATAAGGAGAGAAGAGAGGAAAACGGGAGCACACAGAAAAAATTCACAAGATTCACCGGAGAAGTCTTTAGTGGAAAGAGAGAGAGAAGGTTTCTTTCTCTGTATGTTTCAGGTGTATAATAATCATCATGATATTGATGATGATGATCAGTACTGGTGCTGGTAGTGATGATGATGAGAGTACGCATGGGAGAAAGTTACTACTAAGAAAGCACAGAGAAATGAAAGGGAGCACACGGATGATAGAGAGCATGATGTATAGACTCTGATTGCCATGTTTCTGGGGCTCCTTGAGATTGGAAATGAGTAAGTACTACTTAACTACTTTCTCTTTTAGAGATTGCTTTTGTTTTTTCTTCAACATTTTATCCCATACTTTATCCCTCATACTTTCCCCACAGAGGATTTGTTAGTGTTGATGGTGATGGTTAATCAGCTTACATTTTCAATGAGTAAACATGACCTAGTAGTAAAAATGCCATGTGGTACGCCAGCATTATTTGGAGAGTTGGGCAACTTGAGAAAGGAAAGATGAAAAATTGTAGACTATCCTTTATCATCGAATATAAAGCAGACAATGTTTATTCCTCGTAATCATAAATAGTGTAATCATAATACGATCCTTTCACTTGAAGTTGATAAAGGCTTTCTAAAAAATCCTTAATGATTCATTTTATGACCTCTGCTTTCGCTGTGTGGAGAAAGCTGTAGGATTTTGGAGAGGAATTTTCTCTCTTCCAAGAGCGATAATGAAAGACCGCAGGTCCTTGGACTAATTCATTTTGACGATGAATTGATTAGCGTCTGAGTGGTCTGGTTTTGGAAGAGAGAGAAAGTACGATGAGGAGAGCAAAGAGCCATAAAGCTAGCAAACTCAGCCGAGCCAAGGCAAACCAGCTCATTTTTTACTACCTATATGGATAGAGACTACGTGTGATATAAAATGTTTTTGAGTCACACACGAGGACATGTGAGAATGAATGTTCACTCGGACAAAAGCACGAGAGGAGTTTTCCACTTGAAATTCACACGTCATTTGGGGCTCACCTTATGACAATTTAAATTCCATCGTAGTAGAATATTTAAAACAAGTTTTCAGTATTAATTTTCTCCGCGGTGCCTTCAGATCGGAGTTATTATGGCTGGAGCAAAATCGGATAGGGCGCCACCGGCATTAAGGAAACTCCTGGACTTGGATGTAAAACTGACTAATAATGTGGTGACACATGCTTATGCCAACTACCCTCAATTAAGTAATCACAATTGGAAAAGTGTGCTAAAAATGTTGGAGGTAAGTTGGAGGAAATAATTAAACTGTGTGGGTGTAAGCAATTAAAGTATTTTCAAAATACTATTTTGACATTTTTAGCTATCTTGCCACGGAGTGCCATGGATTGCCTTAAGCCTAATCTCAATCTATATGGTTAGGTCGACCCATAACACGTCAGTTAATTTGCTGTTAGGTAAGGACAAACGATTTGTGTTTGCGACCAAAATGGTTCCAAAGAAGGTCTTCTTTAAAACTATCCTGTTTTAATTTGTGATTTTTTACTTTCTTCTAACAGCTCTCATCTATGACATAATCGCTGTCGCCTTGATCAAAGCAGTTACTCGCCGACCTCGACCCCCACAGCCTGCCAAATCATCACCAATGTTCTTTACACACGGCCCCGACAAATTTAGTTTTCCTTCCGGTCACGCAACTCGAGCTGTCCTTCTTACTTTCTTCCTCAGTTATGTCTCAGGATCGATTCTTCTGACAGTAGTTGTTGGTGCTTGGACCGCTATTATTTGTGCGTCAAGGGTTATCATGAGAAGACACCATGTGCTGGATGTCTGCTGCGGGATTGGAATCGGATTAGTGGAGTGGTGGGCAGTCAAGTACCTCTGGGCTAAGGATGGAACCACTGCTTGGGTCGGAGGGTTACTTGGGGGCATGGAGGATGAATTTGATGGGAGTTGATTTACATTTAGAGCGGTTGTGGTAGATTAGTCAATGTCCGAGTCTTTAACAATTGTTACTTGTTCGCATCTAAATTATAAAATAAAACCAATTTGACCTCCTAACATTCGTTAAATTAATGACAGTCTCATACATCAATCAAACATCAACGGCATTTTGGCATACTTTTTTGTCAGAGTCGCAGATGCGCATTGAAAGGAAAACATCAAACCAGACCATACATCAGCTGAGGGATCCCACACGACTCAACAACACTCCCATTCATTCATCTACGAAAGAGTGCTTTCCGCCTTTGGTGTAGATTTAGTATTTAATTCGATATTTAATCAAAGTTTTATTACTGATTTAATCAGATTACTTGACAGCCCAACACTGTTAAAAAGGACCAAATCAGTCATGGTCCACCTGGACAAAGTTGAAGGTCAGAGAGGGTCGATGGTGATGCAGGAAGATGGATCTATTATTTCGGTAAGCGTGGTTTCTTAATTTTAATAATTTTTAATCAATTACAAGTTGACAAATGGAAATAACGCGCAGTAAAATGTGCTAAAGTTATTGTGCTCTGTGTCTTTTGCAAGAATGTGTGACTTTATGATCTTATTTTTGTAGTCCACCGGAACCTTAGCCAGCTCGGAACAGGCGTCGCAGACTATCCTTTCAATTCTTAGTCACACCCTTCAAGTCGACTTTAACGGTCAACCGCAGCAGCAAAACGGCCATGTGAATAATGCAGCAGTAAGCGATAACGGAAATAATTTAGGTGGAGCTCCAGTTTTGAAGTGGAGCAGACTAACAGGTGTGACATTTTTAAAGCAATCGAATAGCCATAATTCAAAATTTGTTATTATAGCCCTATGATTTGATTTACACCTATTCCAGTGAGCTTTCCAGACCATTCCTACGTCGCCTGCCTTTCCAATAAAAAGATTCATGTGGTGGACAGAGACTCATCAACGCCACAGGAAGATGCGGAGAAGAATGTTTTGGTAGTTGAATAGGTTGAAAAAATATCACAAATTAGAATTAAAAACAACTTTCATGTTTCAGTAAAAATATTTCATGTAGGAAGTCTTTTTATTTATTTTAAAAATGTGCTACAAATTCAAATGATTCTTAAATAAATATTTTAAATAATTTTAATCACTACTACTTCCGCCCGTCAATCTAAGCTTTTTCCACTATTTTACTACTACTTCCGCCATGATTACTAAGGCCCCACATACTGGTAGCCCACTCTGGCACATTCTTACTTTCAAAGAAGGTATAACTTAAAGTAATCAAGTCAACATTCTCCATTTTCGGATCTTCTCCAAATTCCGGGTCGATATAGAAGAAAACGGGGAGCTCAACGGTCTCGCCGGGATTCAGCCTTTGCTCTTCGAAACAAAAGCATTGAATCTTATTAAAGTATTGGCCAGCTTCGAAGGGAATGACGTTATATGTTGAAACCCCATCCACTGGTTGACTAGTCTTGTTCTCTGCTCGGTAGAAAGCAAGCGCCGTTTCACCCGGGGTCACCTACAAGTATCAATATGATCATAATCATTAGATAAGAAAGTGGTTCCTGGAACTGTTAGAAAATTAAATCTTACAATAATTTCCGATTGCTCCGGTCTAAAGTTCCACATCAATGAAGATGACCTATCAGCGTTGAACCTAATGGTAATCTCCTTGTTCAAGCGTTTCATTTTGCTGAGATCTTTACTGCCATCATGCGTCGCGGTTGTTCCTCCATAGCTATAAGACTAAAAAAGGGAAAGACAATTACTTTTACTGATTAGCCCCGATTTTAAATTTTGACCATGTCTTGAAATTACCGAACAGAATATCCTGTAGAGTGGCACCGCGGCATACGACATCCCAACAACTAGCACTCCAACTGCCGCCAAATAATATAAAGTAGAGCGTTTACGTAAACTATTATTATTATCTTTAAAAGAAGAAGAATAGCTCCTTGCAAAGTTGTGATAACCAATTAGTTTGCAATTCGGCAAGAAACTAGCGGAATTGTTTTGATAATGAACTATTTCTCTAATGCACCATTTTTTGAATAACTGAACTTCTGCATAATAAAGTCCCGATGGTGGGCGGAATCTCGCTAAAACACTGAACATTTTAATGAGCAAGAATTTAACTTTGGAAATTGGCAAACATCCGAATTCCGGAAGATGTGGAAAAGTGAAAGCTCAGCTGCGGCTTTTTCGCTCGATGGATGGATGCTGAGCATGTGAACGCGAACACATGGTTTTGCACGTTATTGCGGTGCGGTCGCCTTTCATACATGTGACGAGTGAGTTTGAGCATAGATAAAAATATTTAGTTTTGATTAATTAATTAGTGAGAATGCCACCTAAAAAGACTCCCCAATCGACAGTATCCCCATTAGCCCAAATCAAGGAAATTGAAAATGACCCAAAAGTGCGAAAATTAATTGAGGAAAGACTACCAGCAAATTATGATTTCGAAATTGGTAAGACAATCTGGAGGATACGGAAGAGTGGGGATAAGTGTAAAACAGTTGCACTACAGTTTCCGGAAGGTAAATTATAATTAAATATGGATTTGTACTGCAAATGCTAAAAAATGGTGCTGAATATTTCTATTTATTTCCAAAGGTCTCCTAATCTTTTCTACCCGGATCGGTTCAATTCTAACGGAACTGACTGGAGTGGACGTTATCTTAATGGGGGATATTACGTACGGTGCCTGTTGTATTGATGATTTCACTGCTAGTATGCTGGGGGCGGACTTATTAGTTCATTACGGCCACTCTTGTCTAGTGCCTACTGTCGTGGCTAACAAAATTGACACGATTTATGTTTTCGTCACGATTAAATTCAATCTGGAGGTGGCTATTGGATCCATCTGCAAAGTTATAAGGGATTGGAAGGATCAGAGGAGTGGCAAAAAGGGCAAAATCGAATATGATGGTGCAGCGGAAGCTGATAAGACTAAAGTTTGTCTCGTTAGCACAATCCAGTTTGCCCTCAGCTTAGGGGAGTTGAAAACCGCATTAGAGAGTGGCCTTGAGAATATCACTGTAGAAATTCCACGGAGTAAACCCCTGAGTTCGGGAGAAATATTAGGATGTACAGCGCCGAAAGTGGAAGCAGACTTGATCATTTATGTCGGAGATGGAAGGTTTCATCTTGAAGCTATGATGATGGCCAATCCGGAAGTAGTAGCTTATAGGTAACTTTTTAAGAGATAGTAAGGTGTTTACGATTTTAACATTGGCTAATTGATTCTAAGGTACGACCCCTACAATACTACAACAACTTTGGAAACCTTCGACCACTCAGCCCTATCAAAATCTCGATCATCTTCACTCTCTAAAGTTATCAGGAGCTGTCAGTCTTCGTCCAGCTCGAAACAAATTGGGATAATACTCGGAACCCTGGGGAGACAAGGAAATCCGAAACCGATGGAGTATGTCTTCGACAAAATGTCAGAAGGAGGGTTCCATCCATTTATTTGCCTTATGTCTGAGGTGATGCCTGCTAAGCTGCAACTCTTCCAAGGGGTTGAAGGTTGGGTCCAGTTTGCATGCCCAAGACTGAGCATCGATTGGGGAGATAGTTTTGATGTCCCCGTATTAACCAGTTTTGAAGCCATGAAGATATTGGAATTGAATAAAAATGACAGTAATTTAAGAGAGAACAAGTGCGGTAGGGATTGCGGATGTGAAAGTGGCAAGTTGTGTTACTCTCATCCAATGGACTATTATGCTTTCGATAGTTCCGGAGGGCATACGCCTAATCACGGAGGCGGAGTAATTAAAAAAGTTAAATAATATGGCCATTTTGTTAATTCGACTGTGTATTGGAGTTTTTATTACTATTTTTCTAAATGTTATGAGGCTAACTATGTTTTACAACAGGAAGAAATAAATATTTTAAACTGTACACTATCATCAATCACTGAAGTAAGCACTAGAAACAAGAATACTTTTGGGTCGATGATGAGTTTTTTGGTTTGCATTTAAATTATAATTAAATTACCCTTATTGTACGATCATTCTACATGAACTAGACAAGACATTAAGTATTTATAGTCGATCAACAACTTCACTTTAATTTTATCGAAAATGGTAAACAGTGTGGCTTGATTAAATAGGAATTTCAAAGTTTATATCGACTTTAGCAGATTTGGCGAGTGAAACGATGTTGGAGAGTTTGCAGGCAAGACGGGCAGCTTCGTCGAGGTTGTCGCAGGCAAGAATTTTTAGACCGGATGAAGCAATTAAAACTTTAGCTTCATCGACGTTTGTGCCCTGTAACAAAGAGAATAGCAATTAATGAATCACTACTATTGAGTCAGAATTTATAGATAGATGAAAACAGCTAATGACTGTAATAAGTTTGTTTATAATCATTACGATGCTTTTAAAGGAAAAATATTCATTTTATATAAATAATTAGTATGCACTCACAATTTCCATCCGAATCTTCCGCTAAAGGATTCAACTCCACCATTAATGCATCGGAAGAACAGAACAACTTATATACGTTCAGAAACATTTCCGAAATAAATTTCGACTTATCGCCAAACCCAAGCTTCTCTGCAACCATTATTGCCTTTTCAGCGCTTAACCCTTCGTTTATGTCAATAGGAAACTTGAGAATTGCATCGGGATTTTCCGCAGCCACGTCTTCAATGTTCACACCGCCTTGTGATGAAGCAATTATTACAGGACCCTACAAGACGATTTAGAAAACCAATATTAGTGAAACAGAATAAGTCAACGATTAAATATTTTTCAATATTGATTTATACAGTATAAATTATACTACTCACCCCAAACGATCTCTCCATCATGATACAAAAGTAGTACTCTTTTCTTGGATATTTCCTCTCCGTAATCATAACTTTATGACAGATCCGTCCAGCTTCACCCGTTTGTTTAGTGATTAGATAGTCTCCAATCATTTGCGATGAGATTTGCTCCGCTTCCTCCGGTCTAATAAAATAAAAGTAATCATAATTAACCACACTTAGAATATCGTTAAACAATCCAATCACTAATCAAACAATTTACTCACGTATACACCAATTTAACACCGCCTTTCAACCCCCCTCTAAAATGTCCCTTTCCTCTCCCTCCCGTTAGTACTTGAGCCTTAATCACCAAGTCCTTCGTGGCCAAATCCTTCGCAATCTTCCCCGCCTCGGATGGAGTTGTGGCGACACCGAATTTCGGAACTGCGATTCCATTATCACGGAGAATGGTATAACTGACGTATTCATGAACATTTAGGAACCTCCTCGATTCTTGCAGGATTGGCTACAGAAAGAAAGCACCCCAATTAACAAAATAATTCTCCACCCAATTAAAAATATCACTTACATTATTATTCGAAAGTAAACCTCTAAAAGTCTTCAGTACGTTTCTTGTAAACAGGTGGGCCATCTTAAAATTGTTGATTATTTTCTAGAGCCAAGTGGTTTCTTTATTAATAATTTAATATCAGTTTATACTCTGGGCATATTGTACTTTCACCTATTTCCTCTCCTTTCACCACTTCATAACAAAAATGTCCACAAAAATTCATAAATGCATTATTTTCTCACTAAAGACTAGCCCAGAAAATGGAACTTTCCCGGGCATGTGAACCATCGCATTCTATAGTCTTGTTAGCAATCAGCTGACTATAGGGAATGGCGAGAGGTTGCGATTTCAATGCGAAAAAAAATCACTGCAACGCCATCGCCAAATGATATGATGATCTTTGTTCAATTAATTTTTTATGTAATAATGACGCTGATCATTAAAGTTTACTTAATTTAATTGCTCATATTATGCAAGTTTGCCTTTGTCAAATTTATAATTTGGAAAGAAAACAGACGCTAATGGCGTCACGCCATTAGCAGAAATGATTAACTATTTGATTTATGAACTAATTTATTTAATTACCGGTATGGCGTATTTTTATGAAAAGGAATTTTACTTGATTGATTTTTTTATTTTTCCTGAGTGGAAATTAGCTCATTAGCATCATCTTGCCCCAGATCATTAGCGTTATCATTTCATTATCTCAGAGATGCAGGATTTAATTACTTTCATAATAGCATTGGATAATGATATTAAAACTTGGGTAATTCAGCTAATTTTAAATCTCACTTGTAGACATGTAACGATCCCGGAAGCGTTTCCCCAAAATCCTTCCAAATTACTTTTAGCAATTAGGATCAATTCTGATCTTTCAGAGTTACTAATCCCATCATAACGATCATTAACATAGTTTTGCTTTCACCCTTCCATTCACATTTCCAGTCATCTTTCAGAGAGAATAGTATTGCACCTATTTCAGCACCTTCTTCTCCCTCCCATCCATTCGCTAAAAAGCCATAAAATTCTCTTGATCCATACTTTTAGCTACAGTTTTCATCGCTCTCGCAGAAAATATAGAGCACCCAAAACGCTCGCAACTTACTCCCTCACTCAAACCCCGTCATATAACCAGTCGACATCGGCTCGCTTTTGAGAGCGGATGTGAACGTGTTCCTCTCTCTCTTCATGTCCGCAAAAAATAATCAAACCTTCCAGAGTAAAACCATATTGCAGTAGTATGTTCATTTTTCTTTATTATAGTGCACTAGGACTATAGAGAAATATCGATTTCTCTCTGAAAACGTGTGTGTTGTAGAAATATGCATTGAGCAAATTTTTTTCTATGTGATCTTCGTTAATACTGTGTGGTGAGTAGTGGCTGGTGACTTTCCTTTTTTCCCTAATTTTTTCTCTTGTAAATACTGCATTACTTGTGAGAAATGAGCAGTCTCCTTTTTTTATAATGCGGAATATTTTCTCGGGTGTAGGTTAGAAATCATCTTTTAGGATTTTTAGAACACAATTCTACCGACTGATTTTTTAAAGAAGATTATTTTATCCAATATCTGCAGTTGACTTACAGTAAATAAGGCTCTTTGAAGAAACAAACAACTTTTATAGAGAGAAAGTATAATGCGGGCGTTTTTTCCTGCTGTTTTCCCCGAGGAAAGGTGAAAGCCTTGGAGGAACGGGGAAGGGAGAGAGAGGTAAGTGGTTTCATATTATGAAAGAGATTTTTTGTGATACGATTCTTTTTAAATATTTAATGAGTGATTGGGCGGAGAAGAGGTTATTATTTTATAATAGGTTGAGACTCTGTTATTTATAGACGGGGGAGATGTAGCATGCATTCCTTTTTTCCAACATGTTTTTTCCAGCATACCTTTGCCCAATTTATTATCGCACGATTTAAGATAAGGGTACTCATATTTTGGAGTTCCTCAACCACATTTTAAATCAATAGAGAGTGTGTATGAACCCAGCTAATTTATTTGCACGTAATTCATTTTTGTCAACTTGACAAGAGAAAAAAGGAGGTTATTTTTTGCCCCATTAACTTTTAAATGAGTTAAAAAACTGTTGCGTTTTATGCGTTGGCTGCATAATGGAATGGGGAAATGCTAAGTAATTTAAATTATCGATTCAAATGGAGAAAGAGAAAGTAACGTGGTTGTGTAAATGCTGCGGTAGGTACGGCATGTATACGGGTCCAAATAAAAACAATATTTTTTATTGTATACACACACGACACGACAAAATACTGCACCTTTTATTCTATCATTACACATCTACTCCACTTTCTCTCCTTACACACTCCACCTAAATTTCTTTCTCCCTTTGTGCTTTCATCTGCTATGTTTTTGTTGGTGTGGATGCCAGGATTTATTATAATCGGAAGGGAAAGTATAGGCTAACCTGGTTTTCTCTCCCTCCTTTCTCTTTCAGCTGATACTTGAGAGAAAGAGAGAGAAAATAGAGAAAAAGTGGGTGGAGGTTCACTTCTGTTTAGGCCTTAATATTGCCACATGAATCAAGTGATAATACATTATTAAATTGGGAAAAGTGGTAGTTGTAGTGGATGAGGAGAGAGATTGAATTGAAGTTGATGTTGACACAGTTAAGTTTTTTTTTCATGCTACTTTATAACACTCATTATATCCCTCTTGCTTTTCTTAAGAGGACTTTGTGTTTCGAGTATTTGCACCTGCTTATGTTAGAATAAAGAAGAGCTTGAGTTGACGTGAATTTTGGATAGAGTTGGATCTTTTTTGGCAGATTAAAAATAGAACAGTCAGCATTAGACTAGCTATTTTATGGTTGTGCTTTTAAACGAGGTTTATTAATGCCAAATAAAAGTGCACTTGTACAATTACATGCATGGTCACATCACTCATGTCAGGTTAGACTCATAAGTTCACCTACATAAAATTTATCATTCCGACGCTTCTTACCTCTTAACTTATTTACACAAGCAGGAAATAAAATTTAGTGTATCATCAGGAAAAAACTAGATTATCATAATAATATTCAAATTGCTCGAAAAATTAGAGGAAATAAATACTGAAAACCTGATCGTTGGAGGAGACTTTAACGCGAGAGTGAAAAACCTTACTATTATGCCGCCCGAAGTAAACCCTAGACTAACATCAAGACGAAGCTCTCGAGATCCCATACTAAACAAAAGAGGAAAGGAGTGCACGGACCGGTTAACAAATCTGGACATGACCCTTATTAACGGGAGATCGCAATCAGATAGTGAGGGTACTCATACTTATGTCAGCTCGAAAGGTTGCAGCGTAGTCGATCTCATATTATTCAAATTGCTCAAAACTCGCATATCCAATAAGACCAAATGGTCCTTGGGCTAGGGAAATCCTCTCAGAATAAAAATTGCTTCCAGACTAGACCTTACGTAAACACATATTTCATCCCCATTTAGCATCTAATTGGAACTTGTAAATATATAATCAAAAAAGTTTTCTACAATTCAATTATCACATCTCTCTACCGGAATTTCTTTGTGTGCAAGTTGCAAAAGTTTAGACAACAACTTGATAATTTTATCCTCATTATATTTATTGCCCAATTACAAAAGTAATCAGAATATAGTTCATCAACTATGCAATAAAAATAATTACTATTTAGCAAAATCTACAAAAGAAAAAATCCAGAGAGCCCCGCATAAAATCAATTGGATATGAGATGCAAGACCGCATTTACAAACCACATCCACTCTCTAGACACTTTACTGTATGACTCGAGCTTTTGGATGCGCAATTTTTTTCTCAATTCAATACCATCATTATATACTTTTACGTGACTCTAACCCGATTAGCTTTAGTATGAATTTAAAACAATGGTAGTTTTGCATAACCTTGTCAAAAGAGAGAGAATGAGAATGATGACGTTGGAGCACAAGTTACATAGGAAAATTACAATTTTTTCCTTTCAAACAAAGATTCAATCTTCACCTCTCATCAATCATGAGAATGACCTCTTTCTCGAAGATTAGGGTAAACAAAATGTCTGGACAAAAACGTGTACTTTGTCAATACTCAATTTTTATTTTCTTAACTTGAAAATTACTACAAATCACGATTGAAATCCTTGAATCAAGTTGAACAAGTCGGTTCGACTTGCAAGAAAAACATGAATAAAATGATTGCGCAATTCCAAAAGTATAATGATGAGAGCGAAACAGACTTCCCCCAAAGCATACAGTTTTTCTCACGGGATTTTTCCTTCGCCAGAGATAACCTGAATGGTATGGTGTGAGCATGCAAAAATAACTGTTGACTATTTAGCAAATCAAAAGTATGTTTTGGGACACACACACACAAGCTTGTCCAACTTCTAGTCTGGAGATATACGTAACGTTTAGAATAATGACGGTAAAAAATAATACAATGGACAAAGAAATAGGTAAATAGGTACAGAGGTTTATGCTGTTATGCTTAAATGGATAGGAATGAGTTGATACAAATTTTTTATTCCCAGTCGGATCTCCCCTCTTGTGAGAATTGCAAGTTCGGTTGGATTTGTTGTGTGCGGAGTGATTCTAGTTTTTCTGCATGTGATGGAGTTGTGTCGTGATGATATGATGGGTTGATGTGATTTTTATGTGCATTTTTCTTGTGTAGAGTTTCACATGTGTATGTGTATGAGTTACATTTTGATAGTTTTGAAAGCTACGGGATTTTTAGGATTTTTGCTGAAGGTTGGATTTTTAAATAGAAATCCTTTTTATATATTTTTCTTTCAGATTTGCGCAATGTCCAGAGAAAGTGGTAGAATTTTGAAAGCAATAAATTCATAACCTTTAGCGTCATCTTCGCCAAATCGAATAAGCAAAAAGACATGAATGGATTGATGTAAGAATTAATTGCTATAAACCCCATTAAAATTACGTGATGGACGAAGGAGGAGGTCCGCCATCAACATCAACATTGCCACCGCCAAAGTCGCCGAGCAAAAAGGGATCTGCCTTCTCCCCCAAGCGGCTAAAGAAAGCGTTGCTGAGTTCGAGCGGGCTGAGTGGTAGTAATAATGAGATTCAGAGTCAGCCTTGTTCACCAAGTCTTTCCGGAGCTGGGGGAAGTGGTGGAGGAGGAAGACTTGGGAGGGTTAGTAGGTTAATTAGTAGGAGTGATGCTAATTTAGCGAAGGTTAGTTAGAAGTAGTTCTATATTTGTGTATCTGAAATGTTGTTGAGAGTTGTTTTGTGTGAATGCATTTTTATGAGGAATATTGCATGTTTGTTTAGCATTTTTGTGTAATCTTTATGTTTGGCTTGAGATTGAATGTTTTGTTTCTTATGTGGGGATAAACGCTTAGAAACGATCAAGACATGACTCTGGAGACTCCTCAGCTGGGTATGAAAGTGGAAGGGGAACACCTGATGAAGGATCCCCCAGTCGGGGGATTATGGCCAGGGCCGCTGGATACGTTACCCATCTTAAAGTATGTGTACAATTGTTATTTGGATAGTTTCCTTTGTATTTGTACTTAATCTATCAACTTTATTGTCTCAACTAGTCTCGTATCACTCGTCACCGTGA